>CAUYUJ010021859.1:120000-132263 GCA_963575745.1 Prorocentrum cordatum | reverse complement strand
CGAGGAGGGCGGCGGAGTGGCGCGCCGAGGCTGACGAACCCCCGCGGGCTGGTGCGCGGGCCTCGGCATCTCCGTCGCCGATGGGGCGGCCCACGCGCGGCCCCGCCAAGCGGCGCCGCCCCCCTGTGCAGCCGAGGGCGCTCGCCGCCCTCCGTCCCTCCCTCCCCTCCTGCCCTCCTCCGTGTCACGCTCCGTAGCGGAGGAGGAGGAGGAGGAGGATCGGAGGAGGAAAAGTCACCCATGTCTCTACCCTCCCCGCATTCCCCCATTTTTGGGCCTCCTGGGCGGCCCTCGTCGAAACCGCTGGATTCGCTTCGAGGTCCTGGTCAGAACTCACCCCAGCAGAGGCCCAGGGAGTAGCGGTATCGGTAGTTGTTGGTTTCCCCAGGCGGAGGAGGAGGAGGAGGAGGAGGAGGAGGACGAGGAGGGGAGGAGGAGGAGGGAGGAGGAGGAGGAGGAAGGAGGAGGGAGAGAGGGAGAGGCGAGGACCGAGGAGAGAGGGCGGGCGGAGTGGCGCGCCGCAGTCTGGACAGCAAACGCGGATGGTGCGCAGGAGGAGGAGAGCAGGCGCAGTAGAGCAGAGAGGAGGAGGAGGAGGAGGAGGGAGGACGGCGGAGGGCGGAGGAGGAGGAGGCGGCGGAGGAGGCAGGAGGAGGAGGCGGGCGGAGGAGGCGGATTGGACGGAGGAGGAGGGAGGATGGGGGAGGAGGAGGAGGAAGAGAGAGGAGGAGGGAGCGAGGGGAGGCGGGGGAGGAGGGAGGAGGAGGAGGAGGAGGAGGAGGAGGAGGGAGGAGGAGGAGGGAGGAGGAGGACAAGGAGGAGCACCGAGGGGGGACTTCTCCCGATTCTCGGCCTGCCTGAGGCCGAGGCCGACGGGCGCCGCCGCCGGGAGCGCTCCCCCCCCCCCCGCCCCCTGCCGAGGGCGGGCAGGCAGGCGCTCCCTCTTCCGCGTCCGAGTTTGAAAATCGGTATGTTTGGATTCTCTGCACCGGCCCTCTCCCCGCCCCTGTTTTGCCTCGTGCCTCATCCCCCTTCCGCCGCATCCCCCATTCCCTTTCCGTGGGCGCGTGGTCCCGCGGAGTGGTGGTAATTAGAAATACCTTGTCGTCACCCCAAATACGGCCACCCTTCGGGTGATGAGGAAGTTGTGGGAGGGGGAGCCAAGTAATAACAGCTGCAATGATTGTGAAGGTGACGATGCTGGTGATGCGCCCACGAGCCTGCGACGATGCAAGACGACGAGACTGGTGACGACGCATGGTGGCGATTGTGATGGTGATAATGCAAGGCGGCGCTGCTGGTGATGTGCGGGGCATTTTAAACGGGCAGCACGCAGCAGTAGCAGTGCATCATACGCAATCTCGGCTGGCAAAGCCTGGCCAATCGGTGGCAGCAGAGCAAGCGCCAACGGCACGACACACCCGCGATGACGATCACCCCGGTGATTGCGCCATCGCCGCCATCGCAGGCAAGTAGGTGCCACCTCCTTCTGCCGGAGGTGGCATTGATTTGTCCGCGACCCCCGTGGCGCGCCTGATGGTCGGAGGTATTTTCGCACAGCGGCGAGGCGGCTCAGAAGATCAGAGAAGGCCCCGGGTGCGCGTCAAAGCGACCTCGCGGCAGGCCCGCTCGGATGTACCGACGTGCATGTGCATTACCATATATATAGAGAGAGAGAGAGAACACACAAAAAAAACGATCAGGATACCTGGGCCCGCCTTCCGACGCCCAGCCATGCGGTAGGGGGAACCAATCTCACGAAGCACCTACCGATGCGTCCGACCAGATCGATCTCTGACCCAGACCTCCGATCTATCTATCTACATATGTCGACCTCCATCGATGTCCCTTTCCATCGGGACGGCCAGCGGGGCAGCCATTAGCCAGCGGGGCAGCCAGCGGAGTCCTCGAACCTCTGGGCAACTTGACACCCATCGGAGAACCCTCAAACAACCACCTGGGCACCTGCGAGACAACCGCGGGACAACCACAGGACTATTGAAAGACCATTGGGCCACCATTTAGACACCATCGGGACACCATCGAAACACCATCGGGAGGAGCACCTGAAGACACTGGAGGCAAATAAATGACACCATCCAGACACCATGTGGACACCATCGAGTCACCATCTGGGCACCGTGGGGACACCATCGGGGCACCATCTGGACACCATCGAAACACCATCGAGACACCGTCGGGCCACCATGCGGACACCATCTGGACGCCATCGGGACACCATCTGCTGGGCACCATCGAGACACCATCGAGACACCAGCGGAAATCAATCGGGACACCATTGTGGCCCATCCGTCCATCATTTTTTTTGATCAATCCCAGGATCAGCCCCACTATTTGCCGGCGATCTCACTATCGCTCTCACCATAGATATGCATCGATTGATCTCACGATCGGTCTCACTGTCGACATTACGATCGGTTCCGGTATCAACCTCACGACCGATCTCATAAGCGATCTCGTTAGTATTGTCGGTCTCATTATCGATATCACGGTCGACCACAATTTTTCACATTCGGTATCAGTATCTGTATACCCATATCACTATTGATCGTGCCGTCGGTCTCGCTATCAGTGTATAAGTATCACTATCAATCGGTCTCACTGTTCACCTCACAATCGATCCCACTACCCACTACCAATCTATCGATCTCAGCATCCATCGATCTCATTATCTATTTGTCGATCTCACGGGACAACCATCGGGACACCAATGGAACACCATCGGGACACCATCGGGGCACCATGCGGACACCATCGAGACACCATCGGGACACCGTCGGGCAACCATGCGGACACCATCGGGACACCTTTTGAACACCACTGGGACACCATCGAGACACCATTGGGCCACCATCCGGACCCAGACACCATCAGGACATCATCGGGACACCATCAGGACACCACCGGGACACCATCGGAGCACCATCGGGACACCCCTGGGCCACCGCCGGCCAACCAGGGGGAGGGCATAGCATTATTCGGCCCAGTTCCGCCCTAGCAACGGGACACCATCGGAACACCACCAGGACACCCCGGCCACCACCGGCCAGCCGGGGGCAGGACACAGCATCATTTGGCCCCGTTCCGCCCTAGCAACGGCGGGTTCATTCCTCCCGCCCGCACAAGCAACTTCGGTTCGCCCGCACGCACGCACGACACGAGCATGAAATCGAAGCCGATGTACCAGTGGGGGTCCCCATTTCACCTCTGTATCACCCCCCAACCCCCGATTCATATCCTCCTGCTCCTGCTCATCCTCCTCATCCTCCTCCTGCTCCTGCTCTTCTTCCTCCTCCTCCTCCTACTCCTCCTCCTCATCCTCATCTTCATCCTTCTCCCTATCATCCTCCTCAATGATTGCACCAATGTGGTCAAGCAGCTTTCTCGTGCATCTAGCTAAGCAGACCTCACACAAGAGGCCATACGCAGGCATGTGTCTCACGTGCGATTCCTTATTTAGTTCGGTTGTCAAAGTCGAGGACCAGATCCAGGACAGCCCAGATTTGATTGAGTTGCCTGAATTTGAAGGTTCCTGTAAGCGGGGAAACGACGTTGCAGACGCGGCAGCTAAGCAAGAAGTTGTTGTTCGCCCTCAGAGCGAGCTGAGAGATCAGAGATCATTTCGAAGTCGTGTGCCTGGCCCGTTCAACCTGCAAGTTGGCCTATTCGTTCTCACCGCTTTGGCCGAAACTCGACAACACTGGGGTTCCCCTGATGCGTGTCCCCCCCGCGGTCAAAGAGGAGAAAAGTTTGCAACATGATTAGTGTTGGTCAACTCGTTCTGGAGGTGTCACGCTTATCTAAAGTTGAAGAGGCTGGAAGGTAAGCCGCTCTCAGCAGGTTGTCACAGAGAGCGGTCACCAGGTCATCGGTGTCACTTGCTCAAATTGCACCACGATTTATATGTATGCGAATTGCTCTGGGTACTCCTGTGACGGCCAATACAATAAGTTGCGTGCGGTTGCTTGTCCGTTGCCGAAGGAGGCGTTGCCGAAGTCAGCCGCTGCGGTTACGAGTTCTCTCAAGAAGGACAGACATCCTAAATTGTCAGACGTCGCGTGCGAGAGTTTCGATCCCGACGAAGCCCAGGAGCCAGAGAACCAGGAAGACCCCTTTGATAACGTTGCCCCTCCTCAGCCCCAGCGCTCAGCTTGATTATGTGCCTGAGGCTCTTCGTCGAGAGGAGGAAGTGGTTGAACATTTCCCTACCTAGGCTCTGCCTAGAAGGGTTCTTACTGGCTTGGCTTAAAGGGGCCGGGCAGTGGGAACCGGCCCGGGCGGTTCCCCCGGCATCCGCCCCGCGGTTCCCCCAGTTATGTCCCCTTAGCTTAGCGTTGCTTATATCATCTTAGTTTAGCTTATTTCATCTTAGCTTAGTTAGCTTAATATTAGCTCTGGTTTATCTTAGCCTAGCTTACCTTCATCTTAGCTTCGCTGAGCTTTAGCATAGCAGAGCACAGCATAGGATAGCATAGCATAGCAGTGTATTTCACTACCTAGGCTCTGCCTAGAGGGTTAGCTTAGCTTAGCGCAGCGCAGCGCTGCATTAGCATAGCATAGTATAGCAAAGCAGGTAATAGCATAACATAACCAAGCATAGCATAGCATAGCATAGCATAGCATAGCATAGCATAGCGCAGCCTAGCATAGCATAACATAGCAGAGCATAGCATAGCATAGCATAGCGCAGCTTAGCATAGCTTAGCATAGCACAGCGCAGCATAGCATATCGTAGCTTAGTCTAGCATAGCATAGCATAGCATAGCATAGCGCAGCATAACATAGCATATCATAGCATAGCATAGCGTCGGCATAGCATGACATAGCATAGCATAGCATAGCAACTAATGCTGCTTTCCTAGGGGCTCCAACTTCTAGGTAGGGTCGCACTGGGGTAATTTGATGTTTCTTCCGAAGGCTCCGACTGAACATCCCTTTTAGTGATGAGGACAGACTGTTGGTTTTTGTCGATGAGAGTGTTGTTATGTACATGCAGGAAAACACCTGGGGGCCCCTCTTCCTATGGGCAATTTCTTCGGGCTGCCTTGCCGCGTCAGACAAATCCTCCTTTCATCTCTTTCTCTTCCTTCCTCCTCCTCCGTCCTTTTACCTCCTCATCTCCTCCTCACTCCTCCTCATCCCTCCTCCTCTCTCCCCCTCAACAACAGCATCATATTTGACAAGCATCCTCCTTTCCTATTCTGTCTCCTCTTCTCTTCTTCTCATCTTATCATTCTGCTATCTCCTCCTCCTCCTCTTCCTCCTCCTCCTCCTCCTTCATCATCTGGTATCTTCTCACTTCACTCCTATTGTGACGAGGCGGTGTGGTTCCCAATCGCGCTTCCTAGATGGGTAGCCCATACGCCATCTCCTCATCAGCCTCCTCCTCATTCTACCTCCTCTCCCTCGAGCTTCTCCTCCCACATCATCTCCTCCTTGTGCCCTCCTCGCCTCCTCATCCTACTCCGTACTAACTCCTACTTCTCCTTCACTCATCATAATCATCACGCACAGATACTTAATGAGCAGCACATCATCATCATCTGCCTCCTCCTCCGCCTCCTCCTCCTCGTCCTCCTCCTCCTCCTCCTCATCCTCTTCCTCCTCACGCGCGAGTGAGGGCGCATTGAGTGGATGGCGGTTCATCTTCAAAATTGGGCCCTCGCTGGACACCTCCCCGAACGTTCTGTTCCACCCTCTGCGCGTTCTTCGCGGTTGGGAAGATGAAGGGGCACAGGGCACCTAATGTTCGAAACGGTGCTCTCGCATAGATGGCGGGCCCATGGGACGCTCGTATTTCCAGGGCGCGCCTCCAGTAGTGAATATGAATGTCTTCTGGGATGTCTGGGGAAAGGACGTGGGAGGGGGGGCGTATTGCAGCATTGTTGAAGCATCATGGGTTTACTCTGGTCCGCCTCCTCCTCCTCCTCCTCCTCCTCCTCCTCCTTCTTCTCATTTCTCCCCCCCCCTTCTGCCTCCCCTCCCCCTCGCCTGAGAGACCGCGAGGGGCAGGAGGATCCAGCCCAGGAGTGGGCAATGTAGTTCAGTTACTTTGCGGTGCCAGGGGGGGGAAGGAGAACGACAAACGGCGAAGACGACCTTGCGACTACCTTGGGACAAACCAGAGGAGCAAGGGAGAGGCTGAGTTGTGGCTGCCCGCGGTGGTGTTCTCGCTGAGGCAGCCTGTCAGCGGTGGCGTTTGCGTTGTGGCGCAGATTGCCCTCGTGAGGGTGTAAGAGGACCCCCCTTCCTCCCAAGAACCTGCCCATGAGTCAGAGCCCCTACATACGCATCTCTGTCGCGTTGCTCCCGTGTGCGGGAGCGGACGCATCGGAAGTCGATGGCGTCGCAGTTGCGGCGGCGACGCCGCGACGGGGCCAGTCGCGAAGCGGATCGTGAGCCCGCAGAAACGAGCAGAGGTTGTTGGCGCGAGCCTAAGTGAAAAGGGTCATGCAGAGCAGCAGGGAGTAAGAAGGTGAGCCCAGCCCCCACGCCCGCAGTTAGGCATACTCTTCGGCGTGCCGCGCCTGAGACATGGCGGCCGCGGCGCTCAGCGCCACCCGAGGGTGCCGCTGGGCGGCCACCGAGCCTTGGCGGGGGATGGAGTTCCCGCAAATGGCGCTCGCCTCCTCCTCCTCCTCCTCCTCCTCCTTCTCCTCCTCCTCCTCCTCCTCCTCCTCCTCCTCCTCCTCCTCCTCCTCCTCCTCCTCCTCTTCCTCCTCCTCTTCCTCCTCCTCCTCCTCCTCCTCCTCCTCCTCCTCCTCCCCTCCTCCCCCTCCTCCCCCTCCTCCCCCTCCCCGCCGCACGCGCGCCCCGGGCGGCGGGGCGGCCGAGGCTGGAGTGCTCCCACTGGCAGCGGGCGGACGCGGCGGGCGGCAGCACGTGGAGCCGCGGCGCGTGGGCGGCGGGGAGGAGGAGGAGGAGGAGGAGGAGGAGGAGGAAGAAAAAGAAGACGAAAAAGAAGAGGAGGCCGCGGCGGCGCCAGCGGCGGACGGCGGCGTTTCGGTGGCGTGTCGGCCGCGGACGGCGGAGAGCGAGGGCGGCGACGACGGCAGCGATGGCGGCGCTGACGGCCCACGGCGGACGGCCCGCGGCGAACGGCGGCGACGAAGCCGGCGACCGCGGCGACGGCGTTTGGGACGATGCAGAGAAGGTTCGCGAGGCCCTTGGGCAAGGACGGCGCGCACCAGTCGGTAAGTCTCACGGCGCAGTCCTCTCCGTAGCCGTGTTGGCTCGAGGCCTCCTCGACCCGCGGCCGCCGCGCTCGCCAGGCGCGACGCGCCAGGGCGCGGTGTTCTGCCGCAGGACGCCATGCAGAGCCATGTGCAGCGCATGGCGCAGGGCAGGCAGATGCGCGCCGAGCGCGCCGAGCGTCAGCGGAGGTGGTCGCCGGGGGTGGCCTCCGAGAACGGCGCGAGCGTCGCGTCCACGTCGCTCGCGGCGCTGCCAGTCTACCGGGCAGACTGGGAAAGGTGGTCGCCCGAGGCGGCATCAGTGAGCGGCGGGAGCGTCGTGTCGACGTCGCTCGCAGGGCTGCCGCCCCACGCGGACTGGCAGCGGGGCGTGGCCGCCGCCATGCTGGGCGACCTCCAGCGTTCTGGCGCGGACGAGGACCTCGAGGCGCTGCGCGCCGAGTGGAGCAGCCCCGCCGCCGACTGGCGCCGCAATCCCCGACCCGCCGGGGCCAGCGCGAGCCCGTGGGGGCTCGCGCTGGCGGAGCCGAGCGAGCTGAATCTCCGCGGCCGCCAGGCGGCCCGCCGTCTAGAGGCTGTGGAGCACTTGCGCCAGCTGGCAGAGGCGAAGCCGCACCCGGCCACTGCCGCCGCGGCAGGGGTGCTGAGCCTGGCCGACGCCCGCGCGGGGCCCACGGGGCGTGGCTTCCTCTTCGCGGGCGCCCGCCCCGCTGTCGCCGGCCCCGAGGAGCCCCGCCAGCGCCCGCGCTCGTGGAGGGGCCCCCTGGACAGCGACTCCGATCAGGACGACGCGGGCCCGTGCGGCGCCTTCCAGGCAGCCCTGGTCCCCCTCAAGACAGGGGCCTCGTCGTCCTCCGGCCGTCCAGCACACCGGGCCAAGCCCCCGGACCCGGACCCGAGCGACCCGTGGCAGGCCTGGGAGACCCGGTGGGCGGACGCGTTCCGCCGCATGGACGAGCAGGAGCTCTCGCGGCGGAGGCTGCGGCGGCTGGAGGAGGAGCGGGAGACGCTCGAGGAGGAGCGGCAGCGCAGGGCGCGCTGGGAGGAGAACAGGGCGAGGCTATGGGACGAGGCGAGCAGGCTGCGCCAGCGCAGGGAGCAGCGGGGCAGCGCTGCCCCCCCGCCGCCCCCCGACGCAGCCGCGGGCGGCGCCGCCGGGGCGCGCTCGGCCGCCGCCGGGCGGCCGCCGAGCGGCGCGCCCCCGCCGGCGGCACGGGCGCCTGCGGGGGAGGGCCCCCCGGCGCCGCACTTCGCGTCCTTCGCCGCCTACGACGCCGCCTGGGAGGATCGGGCGGGAAGGAGGCACCGGTGGCGCTGCCCTTCCCTCGTTTTTGTCCCTCGGTGGGCCTCCTGGGAGGCCCTCGGCGCCTCAGCTGCGGTCGCCCTTGAGTGGTGGTGGGGGCGCACCCGGAGAGAGGTTCGGGGAGCAGTGGCATCGGTACTTGTTTCACCGAGCGCGTTCCTGTGCTCGCAAGGTGCCTACTCGCAAACGTCCTGAAAAACAGAACCAACAAAAAACGTCTGCCTCGATGTAATGGATCGCAAATCCCCCTCGGCGTATCCAAGCCATCTGCGAGCAGTCATTTTGCGAGTAGTGGAGCGCGCTCGTCTATTCTTGGCTTCCCCACAGGAGTTCGAGGGCAGGGCCCGAGCGGGCGCCGAGGTACGGTGCGCGGAGGTCCCGTGGCCGCTGAGGCTGCCGAGCGTGTGCGGCATCGGCGCTGGGGAGGACGCCGCCGCCCGGAAGAGGAAGCTGCGGGCGGCGCTGTTGCGCTGGCACCCAGACAAGTGCGAGCGGTGGATGTCGCAGGTGGCGGAGGCGGACAAGGCCCTCGTGACCGAGCGCGTCAAGGAGGTGACCCGGCTCATCCTCCAGGAGAAGGATAGGTACGCAGGTTGATCTTCCCACGAGGGACTAGCGTCGCTTTCAGTCGGGCATGTCCCTCTGCAAGAGGAAAAGTCAAAAGTCGTCAAGCAGAATAGTCTGGGGACGATGCTTCGACGATTTGAGCCCAGTTCTACATATTTTCGACTACGCCCCACTTTTCTTCCAAAATCCGTCTGCAGGAAGACATGCCCGACTCGAGCGTCGTTGCTCGCGCCGCCCGCCGAGAAGCGCCGCGCCGCCGCGGCGCGGAGCGCAGCAGCGCGCCTCTCTCGGGGCGCTGGGCGCGTGGTGCCCCGGCGCTCCGGCGCGGTGCACGGCCCGCAGGCGGGCCGTCGGCCGGTTCCTCGCCGTCGAAGCCGGCGCGGAAGAGACGGCTGTCGCCCGCGTGGCGGGCCCACGGGACGCTCGTGCTTCAGCGGGGGGGGGCTTCCAGCAGGGTGCGGGGAAGGCCTGCAGAGGAGAGGGGCTCGAGGAGGAGGAGGAGGAGGCTTCAGACGGGAGGGTGTGTGTTGCCGCAGCGTTGGCGCATCCTCGGTTTACTCTGGTCCTCCTCCTCCTCCTCCTCCTCCTCCTCCTCCTCCTCCTCCTCCTCCTCCTCCTCCTGCTGCTGCTGCTGCTGCTGCTGCTGCTGCTGCTGATGTTCCTTGGGTCCGAATGGGCACGACCAGTGGAAACGTGGCCTCGACCCCCTCCCCGACAAAGAAAAAAGCGGCCCGTGCGGGCCGCCGGGGACGTCTGGGCAGAGCCCTCTCCTCCTCCTCCTCCTCTCCTCCTTGTCCTCATCATCGTCACTCCTCTCCTCCTCGTCCTCATCCTCGTCCTCCTCCTCCTCCTCCTCCTCCTCCTCCTCCTCCTCCTCCTCCTCCCCCACCAACCCAGCACTCCGACTCCAGCATCCAGCCTCCGACTCCACTTCCACCTCCTCCTCTCGACCTCCAACGCGCACCAGCTCAGAACTCAGCACTCCGACCTCGGCAAACAAGAACAACATGCACTGAGACTCCGGCCCCCCCCCTGCGCAGGCCCTGACGGGCCCCGCCCCCAGCGGTATCGCTCTCTCTCTCTCTCTCTCTCTCGCCTCCTCCCTCCTCCCCGTCATGGGGGCTGGTCGGATCTCATCATCGTCGTCGTCGTGTTGGTGTTGGTGTTGGTGTTGGTGTTGGTGTTGGTGTTCGTGTTGGTGTTGTTGTTGGTGGGGATGGTGGGGGTGGGGGTGGGGGTGGTGGTGGTGGTGGTGGTGGTGGTGGGGTGGTGGTCGGTGGTGGTGGTGGTGGTGGTTGGTGGTGGTGGTGGTGGTGGTGGTGGTGGTGGTTGGTGGTGGTGGTGTTGGTGGTGGTGGTGGTTGGTGGTGGTGGTGGTGGTGGTGGTGGGGGTGGGTGGTGGTGGTGGTGGTGGTGGTGGTGGTGATTGGTGGTCGGTGGTGGTGGTGGTGGTGTGGTGGTGGTGGTGGTTGGTTGGTGGTGGTGGTGTGGGTGGTGGTGGTGGTGGTGGGTGGTGGTGGTGGTGGTGGTGGTTGGTGGTGGGGGTGGGGGTGGGGGGTGGGTGGGGGGGTGGGGGTGGGGGTGGGGTGCGGGGGGTGGGGGTGGTGGGGTTTGGTGTGTTGGTGGGGGTGGTGGGTTGTGGTGGGGGTGGTGGGGGTGGTGGGGGTCGGTGGGGCTGCGGGTGGTAGGTGACGCGGGGTGGTGGTGGTGTGTGGTGGTGGTGGTGGTGGTGACTAGGTGGAGGAGTGGTGGGTGGCGGTGGCGGTGATGGTGGTGGTGGCGGTGGTGTTGGTGTTGGTGTTGGTGTTGGTGTTGGTGGTGGTGGTGGTGGTCGTGGCGGTGGTGGTGGTGGTGGTCGTCGTCGTTATCGGCGGCGTCGTCGTCTTCGGGGCCCGTGCGGAGCCGGCCGCCGCAGCGGTCCGAGAGGAGCTGCTCAGGGCCCAGCACCGAGAGAGCGCCCTGCGCCGCGCGCTCGGCTTCTCCCGAGGAGGAGGGGGAAGAGGAGGAGGAGGAGGAGGAGGAGGAGGAGGAGGAGGAGGAGGAGGAGGGAGGAGGGAGGAGGGTGGAGTGGGAGGTGGAGGAGGGAGGAGGAGGAGGTGAAAGGGAGGAGATGGAGGAGGAGGTAGGAGGCGGAGAAGAGGAGGGAGGTGGAGGGGGAAGGAGGAGGAGAAGGAGGAGGAGGAGGAGGAGGAGGAGGGACCCGCTTCGAGGCGGAGCCTCCGGGGGACGCTGGCTGCCCCGAACTCCTGCGATGGTTCCCTGCCAATCGGGTTCGAAATTCGAGACGTTCGGTCGTATCGGTGCGCAGCTGTTTTCCAACCTCGGGTCCCTCTCCAACAGCTGCTCCTCGCCGAGAGCGTTCCGGCGAGGTTCGTCCGTGCGCAGCGGTTTTCCAATCTCGGGTCCCTCTCCAACAGCTGCTCCTCGCCGAGAGCGTTCCGGCGAGGTTCGTCCGTGCGCAGCGGTTTTCCAACCTCGGGTCCCTCTCCAACAGCTGCTCCTCGCCGAGAGCGTTCCGGCGAGGTTCGTCCGTGCGCAGCGGTTTTCCAGCCTCGGGGCGCTCTCCAAGAGCTGCGCCTCGCCGAGAGCGTTCCGGTGGTGCCCGAGTTGTCCCAAACGGCCGGCGGAGTGCCGGGTTATGACACGAAAACCCAAAAATCCTCAGATCTCCGACCATCTGTTTTTTCAGTCCAGGCGTTTTCCCTCGATTTCGGCCCTCGGGGGACGTGTTTGAGCCCCGGGACCATCATTAACGGATCCGGGAGGAACAACTACCCCCAGGTATGGAATCGGGAGCTCGGAGCCCGTGGATTGACAAAATCTTGGCGTCGCAATCTTGCTCCTCTGCCCTCTATCGCTAGGATCGAGTTCTCGAGAGCTTCGAGTGCAACAGTTCCTTTCCCTCTCTGCCTCGCCTCCGCTCGGCCCTCCTTCTTCTTGTTTTTCCTTGATGCTGTGATTGCTGACACACTTCTTCTTATTGTCATTATTGGTCCTATTAGCATTCGGATTCGTGACATGATTGGTAGTAGTTAGTAGCTGCAGTAGCAGTAGCAGTAGCAGTAGCAGTAGCAGTAGCAGCAGCAGCAGCAGCAGTAGTAGTAGTAGTAGTAGTTATAGTAGCAGTAGTAGTAGTAGTAGTAGTAGTAGTAGTAGTAGTAGTAGTAGTAGTAGTAGTAG
>CAUYUJ010021859.1:0-117500 GCA_963575745.1 Prorocentrum cordatum | reverse complement strand
GGAGGGGGGAGGGCTTCTCAGAAGCACCCCTGCTTATTAGAAGGTGCGGGCCTCATCTATAGATGTAAGGCCAGCGCCTTCTAAGAAGCAGGCTCCTTCTAAGAAGCCCTCCCCCCTCCTTCCACCCCGTTGTGCGCGCCGCCAAGGGTAACTAGCTTGTCGGCGAGGCGCACAGCGCAATCCAATTCAACCCTCGGCCCGAGAGACCGCGAGAGCCCCAGGACGGCCCCTTGGAGCCAGCTCGGGACGCGCGGGAGGCATGGAGTCTCAGCCACGCTCCCCAGGCCACGAGAGGAGTCGCGGCCCAAAGAGGCGAGGAGCAACCAAGGATTCTGGAAGTCCGCCCTCTGGGGGGCGCGATGGAGCATTGACCACCCGCCGTCCAGAGAGCTCGAAGAGACATAAGGAGCAACCGAGAAGTCTGGCAGTCCGCCTTCTGGGGGGGGGCGAAGGGGCATTGGCAATCCTCCGCCCAGAGAGAGCTCGCAGGGACATGAGCGGACGCTGTCCGCGTCGCGCTTCGTGGCACGGTGGCGGATCCAGGGAGATGGTAATCTTCAGGCAAAGGGGGCAGGAAGGGGGTGAGATCGTTCAGCCGGGAACTGGGGGGGGGCAGGAGAGGTGGAGAGGACGAGCGCAGGGAGAGCGAATGGGAAAGAGAGAGAAGGCACGGGTGACGGAAGCGTAGCGGGAAGACTGGCGGGAGGGGGAAAGAGGGGAGAGCGGCAGGGGGGCGGCGCAGGGGCAGAGGGGCCAGGGTGGCACGGACAGGGGCAGAGGCAGCCGAGGTGGGGGGCAGCGGCAGGGGAAGCCGAGGGAGGGCGAAAGGGCAAGGGCATAGGGGAGAGGGAGGGAGGAGAAAGTCGGCGCCGAGCGCGGGGGGGAAGTGAGAAGGAGAAGGCCTCCTCAGAAGGTTCGGAAGTCCCCCGGCCGTCTGAGAAGTTTTCTAAGCCTTCCCCGAACACACTGGAAATTCTCAGAAGGCCGGCGGGCTTCTGAGAAGCCCCGCCGCCTTCTGAGAAGGCCTCCTCCTTCTCACTTCCCCCCCTCGCCCGCCGCCGAAAAAGGGGTACGGTCGGACCGAGGGGTAAGATCGGGGTCGGTTCGCGGAGGGTAACCCTCGTGTTCTGCGTGCTCGGTGGATCTTCTTGTGCATTTTGGGTGTGTTTGAGCCGGCGGAGGGCCCCATGTTCTCGAAGGAGAGTATCTGTCCTAGGTCTGGCCGTGCGGCCGAAACATGGCCACAGGAGCGTGGGCCAAGAACACTCAAGAGGGGAAGACCACACAGACGCAATGAACCGTCGACCCGGGAAAAGATTGGAATATCTGGGAAGTGTGAGGGGGAAGACGGAACCCCAGAAAAAACACGGGAAATGATTTGGGAATCCTGGGAGTTGTGTCTATTTGTTTGTGTGTGTGTGTGTCCTTGGGGCCCCTTCAGTCAAGAGCATGGGAGCCCCCTTCGCCGAAGGCCAAGAGGGAGCCCCAAGTGGCGATGCCCCCGGCGAGGTGCGAGCCCGCAGAGAACGTCGGGGTACACCCCTCCTTCTCCTCCTCCTCCTCCTCCTCCTCCAGATCCAGGGGATGCTCACGGACCCTCGCGCCAGCTGCCACAGGGCAGGAGGGGGAGTGCGATCGCGATGCCCCAGACGAGGAGCACTCCGGGGCCGAGAGAGCCCCACCCGCAGAGAACTTCGGGGCACCCCCATCCGGAGCCGGGGAGGCTCCGGACCCCCGCGCCGGCTGCCACCCCAGAGGTCCGACGCGCCAGCAGAACTCGGAGCGGCGGGTGCTGGCCCGCCGTCGGCCTCCCGGGGCCTCCGCCGGGCCTCGAGACCGTCGAGGAGCGACTCGGGACGAAGAGCCGGCCCCGGGGGTGGTGGTCCCGACCTCCAGGGCCCAGGTGTCGAAGAAGCTGGAGCAGCCCGATGCCCAGAGCAGGGCAGGGGAGAGTGCGGGGGGAGGGAGAGAGAGAGAGGGGGGGGGGAGCGGCAGCGTTCTTCGACGGCGCGCGGGCTGGGCCCGTTTCCCACTGCATCTGCTCGAGCGCCCGGCGGCCGCAGCGGCGCTGGTCATCCGATGGGCCTGTCCCCCTCATCTGCCTCCTCCTCCACCCCCATCCTCCTACCGCCGCTCTCCATTCTCTTCTGCCTCAACCATCCCTCCTAATTCAGCGCCCTCCTCCTCCTCCTCCTCCTCCTCCTCCTCCTCCTCCTCTTCCGCATCCCTCCTCGTTCTCCTCACCCTCCCGTGGGTGCTCACCCTCCCTCCTCCCTCCCTTCTCTTCGCCCCACTCCCGCCTCTCTCCTCCCGCCCCCGCTAATTACCTGATGCCCCCTTGGGGTTCTCAGCAGATCCGGCAGTGTCGTCCAAGACGGGCTGGTCTAGCAGCTCAGAGCTCCATGAGCTGCATCTCGAAGAAAAAATTGCATAAACATACACGGTTGGCGCTCCACGATGATTTCTTGGAACCGCGCTGGGCCCCCCCCCGCCAAAAGTTTATGTTAGAGCAGATGATTATTCTTCTAGTATGGTACCGTATCGTATCGTATCGTATCCTCCCGCTCCCCTCGTCGTATCCTCCCGCTCCCCTCGTCGGAATATCAGCGCCTGCGGCGAGCTCGTTGTATAATTTGTGAAAGAGTTGCGCCTGCGGCGGGCTTCTCCAGAGTCTCGCAGACTGCCGACGTCCTCACCGCCCCCTCACTCTTATCCGCGTCTGCAGGGTGCGACGTATTCTCCCGCTCCCCTCACCGGAATAGAGAAGCTGACACCGCCCTGGCCGGCGCTGTTTTGCCAGACCTCCGGGAGCGCCGCCGCCGAGGTGGTGTACTGCCACGCCAACGCGGGCAGCCGCCTGGAGGCGCAGGACAGAGGGGGCGGGTCGCGAGGGGGAGAGGGAGGAGGAGGAGGAGGAGGAGGAGGAGGAGGAGGAGGAGGAGGAGGAGGAGGACGTCGCGGGCCCCGTGACCCCCGCCTCCCTCTTCTTCTGGTTGCCCTTAAGGCTCCCTTTGCGCCCTGGAGGCCTCTATCCCCTCTTGCTCGGCGGGGGTTTCCGCGGGTGCCCCTTGGCCGTTTCTGTTTCTGGAGGCCCCCACTCTGAGGCTCTCCCGAGGCTTTCGGACGTCTTCGAGGTCGGGGGAGGCTCCATGTATGGCGCCGCGCGGCGGGCGCGGCCGCGCACACGCGGCGCGGGCTTCGGCGGAGAGAGCGGCCTTGCGCCCGCCCTGCGTAGGAGGAGGAGGAGGAGGAGGAGGAGGAGGAGGAGGAGGAGCAGAACCAGTGCAAGCCCAAGAAGCATCGACGATGCTGCAGTAAGCCCTGACTTCAAGCTCCCTCATCATGGTCTCTACACGAATTGGTCTTTGCGAGAGCTGCCCCATAAGAAGACAACGCTTGAAAATTCCCAATCGTGCCGAAACACCATTCCTGGGAATTCAACGCCGCGAGTCAGCGTGACGGTTACGCGCTGGAAATCCGAAATCGTGTCAGAACATGTTTCTGGGATTTCAACACCTCGAACCACTTATGCTACGGCGTCTTGACAATTCTAAATCGTGCCCGAGAGCAAATCCCGGGAGTTTAACCATACGAATACACGAAGCCTTCCAAGTTGTTAAACGAATGTGCGCGGCGCTACGGCGTGAGCCACATTTTGAGAGCCGCCACCCACCCGTACATTGCTGCAAACGTTTAGGACGACTGTTCGCGGCACTAAGGCGAGGGCCACATCGTGAAATCCACCCGCCCTCCATCCTTGACGCCGTTGCAGAAATTGAAGACGAGTGCGCGCGGCGTTATTACGAGAGCCACCTAATGAAAAGGACCTACCCACAGTCCTTGCAGCTGCTACGAACTCTCGAGACGAGCGTGCGCGGCGCCACGCGAGAGCCACCCGCCCTCATCCTCGAGGCTGCGTCAAGCGTTTGAGACGAATGTTGTCGCGACGCTGCGGCGAGAGCCACGTGTTGAAGACGACCCGCCCTCCATCCTTGAAGCTGTTGTGAAGTTCGAGCATCAGGGGCATACACGGTGCGGAAACACTGCGTATCGGGCGGAACGCCCAGCCCCCGGCCTACCACAACGTCTGGGGTTGCGACAGGGAGGAGCTAGTTAGTTGTCAGGGAAAGGGATGGAGGATGAGGACGATGCTGAGGACGAGGAGGAGGAGGAGGAGGCCGAGGAGTCGGAGGAGGAGGAGGAGGAGGAGTCTGAGGAGGAGGAGGAGGAGGAGAGGGAAGGAGAAGGGGGGAGGAGGGGGGGAAGGAGGAGGAAGAGCAGCAGCAGCATCAGCAGGAGTAGGAGGACGAGGATAATGGGGAGGAGGGAGGAAGAGGAGGTTGAGGAGGAGGCGAGCAGGGGAGGGGGGGAAGGAGGAGACGGTTCTCGAGGGCGGGGGGCGACATGGGGTCACAGGGGGTCCACGTGCGCGGTTCTGGGGGAGCTGCAGGCTGAGTTCTGCGATCTTCCGATGGGCTTCCGCCCAGGCTGCCCACGACTTGCTCGATCTGATGGTGCGTGTCGATGTGTGCGCGCGCACATCCAAGGGCGACACCCCGTCCTCCGTGGACAGGGCTAAGATTGGTAGACGACATCATGCAAACGCTTCGGCCGATCTGCTGCGAAGGGCTTTTCCTCCTCCTCCTGCTCCTCCTCTTCCTCCTCCGCCTCCTCTTCCTCCTCCTCCACACTTACTCGGCATGAGTACGACCTTTTCTCTCCCCTGAACGTGGCCAGGGAGTGGCCTGCCCCCCTCCGCGTATTTGTTTGCATTGGTTTTTTACTCCGGATTTCAATCGCATGTCTTTCTTATGATTGTTTTCAATCGGAGCGTTTTCGGTTTCAACATGGTGTTCCCGCTGCAGCTTTGGCCTCATATTTGGATCGGCTTTTTGCTTCCATCGATCAGTATGGCGCATGTTTTTGTATCCGAGTGTGTCTTCATCGTTGTCGCCCCGCTCATTCCCCCCCCCGCCTTAACCTGGTCATCCTGCTCGTCCCGTTTCTCCCACTCCTGCTCCTTTTGTTGCTGTTCTTCCTCGTCGTCCTCCTTGCTCATCCTCCTCCTTTTCCTCCTGCATCCCCCTGCTCATCTCCACCTCCTCCCATGTACGCAGCTCCCCTTGTGTGCTTGCGCATAACACGAGGGGGTCCCTTTGGGGATGACAAGTCTGCTATGACACTCGTCAGCGGATCTACTACAGAAGCAGCACAGTGCGAAAGGATGGGTGGGATGGGTAGGATGCCCGCGCGAGCCTAGAGTGTCCTTCCCTCTCTCTCTCCTCCTCCTCCCTTCTTGCTTTGGTTCTGCGGTTGACAGTAAGTCCGAAGGAAACCTTTCCTGACATGAACGGGAAGCGCGTAAAAGAGAGGAGCTGTGCAAGAACGTGCAGCATCATCACGATGAACCGTAATGTGGGCGAGCTCCCCGAACGTCCACAGGGGATATCTATGGACGCGCGCTCCCCGAACGTTGCCAACCCTGTTCCTGAATATCCTACGAACGTCTTCTATACGGCTTGGCGCTTTTAACCAGAGTCGCTCTTTGAACCGAACCGTTACCATACGACGACGACGACGACGATGACGACGACGACCACCACGACGATGACGATGATGATGGAGACAGATATACCACAGGTCGGCTGGAGACAAACACCCACAAAAGATACCAGGTGGAGTTCACTACCCGCGCGAGTTCAGACGTGGCGCGGACAGGAGAAGAAGGAGGAAGAGGAGGAGGAAACCTGATGGTATCGAGGACCCGTCCGAAGGCAATGTTTGGAGGCTGTCTCGAGCGAACTGGTTTTCACAAAACTGTTGGAAACCATGGGTTTTTCAATAATTCAGCCTTCGAGGGCCCGTCCGAATGCATGTTTTGGAGGATGTCTCGAGCGAAACGCTCATCGTTCAACAAAGCTATTAAAACCCATAGATGTATCAAGAATGTCGCGTCTTGGGCAATCTTGGAGGTTATCCGAGATCGCTCCGAAAAGATGCCTTACAAAAGCTCTTGGCGCATCACATTTGTTCGAGGATGTCTCCGGCGAAACACTCAGTTTCGGGAACCCGAAAATTGGACGAGCGATTTCAAGATCTCCTTTATTGGAGGATGTCTCGGGCAAAATCGCCATTGTTGGCATAAAACGCCTTGAACGACATCCTACAAGATCCCGATGCTGTGAGGGTATCTCTAGCGAAACGCCACCCTTTTTCAAACTTTCCTGACATGAACGGGAAGCGCGTGAGGGAAGGGTTGCGCAAGAATTTGCAGCACCTCCGCGATCGAATATAATATAGGCGAGCTCTCCGAGCCCCAACAAAGGATACGTACGGACACGCGCCCCCCGAACGTTCACAAGCATCGTCCTGAGTATCCTCCTCACTCCTCCGCATGAGGAGGAAGAGGATGAGGAGGAGGAGGAGAAGGAGGAGCAGGAGGAGGCGAAAGAGGAGGAGGAGGAGGAGGAGGAGGAGGAGGAGGGGGAGGAGGAGGAGGAGGAGGAGGAGGAGGAGGAGGAGGAGGAGGAGGAGCAGCCGCAGCAGCAGCAGGAACAGAGGGTGAGGAAGGGGCGGGATGGCGAGGAAGAGGAGGAAAAGGAGCAGGAGGACGAGGAGGAGGACGAGGCGGAGGAGAAGGAAGGAGAAGGAGGAAGAACGGGAGGAGGAGGAGGAGGAGGAGGAGGAGAAGCAAGATCAGGAGGAGGAAGAGGAGGAGGAGGAGGAGAATGAGAAGGAGAAGGAGAAGGAGGAAGGGGAGGAGGAGAAGGAGGAGGAGGAGGAGGAGGAGGGGGAGGAGGAGGAGGGGGAAGAGGAGGAGGAGGAGGAGGAGGAGACCAGATGGTTGTGAGTGCCCGTTCGAAGGCAGTTTGTGGTGGGATGTCTCGAGCGAAACGCTGATGGTTAAACGAAAGGGTAAAACGCCCACGGGTACTTCAATACGTTCGCTTCTTGGGCCATCTTGGAAGTCATCCGAGATCGTTCCGAACAGATGTCTGGAATCATCTCTTTCAGCATCCCCATGGTTTCGAGGATGTCTCATGCGAAACGCCCATTGTTGGAGGTCCGTGGATTAGACCAACGAGCTTAACATCACCATTGCCAGGGGATGTCTCAGGCGAAACGCCCATGTTTAGCATAAGACGTCTTACGATGCGATCCCAAACTTCGGGAGTTGGCGAGGATGTCTCACGCGAAACGCTCATTTGTCAAGCCTTTCTTGACATGAACGGGCCGCGCGTGAAATCAAAGAGCTTGGCAAGACCGTGCACCCACATCAAGTTCGCATGTCGCGTAGGCGCTCTTCCCGAACGTCCACAGGGAGTACCAGGTGGACTTCGCTATCCGCGCAAGTTCAGACGTGCCGCTGACCCGAACGCTTGCAAAAAGAACCAGATGGAGTTCACGATCCGCGCAAATTCCGACGTGCCGCTCACCCCGAACGTCCACAAAGGATACGAAATTGAATTCACCATCCGCGCAACTTCAGTCACCGCTCACCGCGAACGTCCACAAAAGATACCAGGTGAAGTTCACTACCCGCGCTAGTTCAGACGTCGCGCTTACCCCGAACGCCCACAAAAGATACCAGGTGGAGTTCACTACCCGCGCGAGTTCAGAAATCGTTGGAGGATGTCTCGAGCGAAACGGTTTGTTTTTTTAACAAAACTATTGAAACCCAATGGGTTTTCCAATATTTTCGCCTCCGAGGATCCGTCCGAAGGCAATGTTTGGAGGATGTCTCGAGCGAAACGCTCCTCGTTAAACAAAACTGTTTAAAACCATTGTTTTTTCAATAATTTCGCTTCTTGGGCAATCTTGGAGGTCATCCGATATCGCCCCAAAAAGATGCCTTAGAAGAGCTCCTGATGCATCCCATTTGTTCGAGGATGTCTCAGGCGAAACGCCCATTTTCAAGGATCCGAAAATTAGGCGAGCGATTTCAAGATCTCCATTTTGGGAGGATGTGTCGGGCGAAACGCCCATGTTTTGCAAAATACGTCTTAAGCTACGACCCCAAAGTTCACGATGTTGCGAGGATGTCTCAAGCGAAACGCTCGTCTTTTTTTAATCAGCCAGGCCTGAATCAGAGAGCAACGCCGAGGCTTTCCCCCCTCAAACTCCCCCCAGTTGATAAATTTCCCTCCGGGTCCGCACCAATGTCCATCGCGAGACTTTTCGAGTCTCAGCGCGCTTCCCGTCATCCGCCATCTCTTCTACGTCCTCCTCCCATTTTCCCCCTCCCCTGAACCCTCGTCCTCACCGTTCCTTTGGTCCTGGCATAGCCCACGGAGGTCCATCAATCTATACACAATCATATTCTGGCCGATTGCATAGTCTCTACGTTTGTTTCCCGTTGTTTCATTCATCATCTAGCCATCCTCTTCATCCTTCCTCCTCCTTTTTCTTCCTCCTCCCCCTGACCCTCCTCATCCTCCCCTCCATCTTCCCTGCCTGTCTCCCTCCCCTCCTCCTCCTCCTCCTCCTCCTCCTCCTCCTCCTCCTTCTCCTCCTCGTCCTCCTCCTCCTCCTCCTCCTCCTCCTCCTACTCCCTCCCTCCCTCCCTCCCTCCCTCCCTCCCTCCCTCCCTCCCCCCTGCCCTCCTCCTCCTTCTCATCCTCCTCTCCCTTCTCCTCCTCCTCCTTCTCCTCCTCCTCCTCCTCCTGCTCCTCCTGCTCCTCCTCCTTGTGCACGACTAAACAGAAAATTTAGACACGCACCATAGGGTTCGTTCGTTGCTCCTCCTCATATTCCCTGCGTCAGGAGGTTCTGGGCTGGGCGCTGGAGCTGGGGTGCTCGGTATTCGCCTTCGACTTCGCGGGCTCCGGCATGTCGGAAGGTGGGCTTGGCGGGATCGCGACGACGATGGCGGCGGCGAGGGCAGCAGCGGTTTCAATGGCAGCGGCGACGACAGCGACGCGGACGACGGCAATGACGATGGCGATGACGAAGACGACGATGACGACGACGACGACGACGACGACGACGACGACGACGACGACGACGACGACAACGATGACGGTGACAGTGACGGTGACGGTGACGGTGACGATGACTACCACCACCTCGATGACGACGAGATGGTTGCGAGATGCTGGAGTGCCGATCACAGACGAGTGGACCTTCGCCGCGCGCGCTGGAGCGAGCGATTTCGACGGGCCGATCCAGGCCGTGCACTCGCTGCCGCGCGTGTGTGCGTGCACGGCTGCTGTGCGCTCCGGAAGAGGCAGGGCCGTTTTCTGTCGTTCACGAGAACATGACGATTGCAACAAAATACAAACATGCTACCAGAAACTACTACCGGTTGGCGTACCCAACCCTTTTTCTCACATGGGGCAGCTATATGAAAGACCGCTCAATACAAACGAACATGATGAAAGACGCGCACTTCGCAGCCCCCCAGGGAACCGCAAGGTCTCGGCTGGGTCCACGTGGACCTCTACTCCACTGGATTTTTCAGGAGCACACGGAATGCGCGACACTTGCGCGGTTCGGGAGCTGCGAGGTCTCGGCAGGTCCGCGTGGACCTCCATTCCGCTGGCGAGGACGAGAAAGGTGGAGGTCAGTGGACGTTGAGACGAGAGATGACGACAGATGGAAAGAGCCGAAGAGCTAGGGCAAGATACGCAGCTAGACAGTGATGACGATATGTGATGGCTTCTGGGAAATGCAGTTCGGTTGTAACATCCAACGAACAGCTGGATACGGCGGCGGCGCCGGCGATCACACCGTCTCGACATGTTTTGCAGAGAGAGACGGGGGCGGACAGGAAAAAAAAAAAAGGTGAGCACGTCTCGCTCGGATGGTACGAGCAGCTTGACCTCCAGGCCGTCATCGAGTACCTACGGAGGACCTCATCGCGCCACGCGGACGACGAAGAGACGGAGTAGGAGGAGGAGGAGTGAGAGGTGGACGAGAGAGAGGATGGGAAGAATAGCGACGACGAGCAGGAGGAGGTGAAGGGGGAAGAAGAAGAAGAAGAAGAAGACGACGAACATGACCCTCATTCTCTACATCCCTTTCCTTGCTCCCTCCGTGCGGGTGGATGAGGGGAAGGGGGAGCCAGGAGAGGAGGAGAAGGCGAAGGAGCAGCAGCAGCAGCTGGAGCAGGAGGAAGAGCAGGGGGAGGAAGAGGAGGAGAAGCAGGAGGAGGAAGATGAGGGGGGGGACGAGGAGGAGGACGAGACCGAGGACGAAGAGGAGAAGGGTATGTTAGCATGCTTCTCCCTCTGTGGCCCCAAGGAGCGCAGTCCACGCAAAAAATGCAGATCCGCTTTGGAATTTGGGCCAGAATGCGCGTCAGGGGGGGCGGTCCAGGGTCAATTTCGAAGTGGAAAGGGAAAGAAAGAAAGGGAACACAGAGAAGGAGGAGGAGCAGGAGGAGGAGGCGGATGAGACGGGAGGAAGGAGGGACGGTGGCCAGACAAAAAGTGTCCACCCCAATGGCGCGAATAACATATCACGTGATGTTGCGCAACATCTTGCGTAACGTATGTCCCGCCCCCATCCTCCCGAAGCCCAAGGTTGAAGTGTCCACATGTTGTCCTCCGCGCGTTGCCTCGCGCGCACCCCGGTCAACTTTGGGTCTGGGAGGGGGGGGGGCTGCCGATTCATTAGATGCACTTCGCCGTGTCGTTGTCTTGGCGCGATGGGCGTGGACACTTTTTGTCCCCCCACCGTGTTCGCAAGACCTGCTCAGTTGGTTCTGCAGTTGGCGCACGCTGTTTTGTGTGTTGAAGACACTGGTGATGGTGTTGTGGATCGACGATGTTGGTAGTGAGGTTAATGATGTTGGATTTGATGTAGATGTCGGCGATGTTGATTCGGGGGCATCATGTTAACGATGTTGATGAACTCGGTGGTGTGGGTGGTTAACGGTGATGGTGATGTGGCTGATGATGCTGGTGATGGTGATACTCATGTTGGTGATAGCGAGACTTACGATGGCACTGATGATGTTAGTGAAACTGGGGATATTAGGAATGACGTTGGTAAGGTTGGCGGTGATGAGTTGCCTGATGTTGCCGTTGGTGGTGGTCATGATGTTGAGGATGTGGATGATGATCATGATGATAAAGGCGAAGGTGGGGACGTCAATCATGTTGATGGTGGTGTCGAGGGTGTTGGCCTCGATGACGCTAATCGTGTTCAGGTGATCGTGTTGGTCAAGACCGCGGATTTCCCCACAACTGCCGCGTTGGCCATTGGGGGAGGGGGGGGAGAAACGAGAAAAGAAGGAGAGGGGGGCGTAGGAGAAAAAAGAAGAAAGGGTATAGCGTTTCCATAGCGCCCCTGGCGGTCGACGGGCGAGAGCCCGTCGGGGAGACCGACCTTGTCAGAAGCGGGGCTGCGGGGAACGGGCACAGGGCTAGGGGGGAGCTTCTTCCCGCTGGCTGCCATCTGTGGCGCCAGCGCGCCCAAGCGAACGTCGTCCCTCGCGGGGACGTCAGCGTTGACATTCACGCTACTCGCTGAAACTCACGACGGCACTCGTATATCACTTCCGTGGAAAACTGTGGTTTGGGATGGTACTCGTGGATGTTCGGGATGTGTATATATATACACACACATGCATTCAAAACTGCGACGAGTAATATTTCCACGTAGCACCCAACAGTTGCGGATAAGAGTGAGGGGGCGGCGCGGACGTCCGCAGTCCGCGATGTTCTGAAGAAGCCTGCCGCAGGCGCTTAACTTTCACAACTCGCCGCAGGCGCCCATTTTCTCGTTAAAGCAATGTGGTTGGGTCGCGGGGTGGGTCGCGGGAGGGTCGCGAGTGGGTCGCGGGTGGGTCGCGGGTGGGTCGCGCGACGGGGCGCGGGTGGGTCGCGTGTGGGTCGCGTGTGGGTGGGTCGCGGGTGAGTCGCGGGTGGGTCGCGGGCGGGTCGCGGGGTGGGTCGCGGGGTGGTCGCGGGTGGGTCGCGGGCGGGTCGCGGGGTGGGTCGCGGGGTGGTCGCGGGTGGGTCGCGGGTCGGGTAGCAGGTGGGTCGCAGGTGGGTCGCGGGCGGGTCGCGGGCCGGGTCGCGGGGGGGACGACAACAAACAACAAACACAAGCAGCAACAACAACAATAATAACAACAACAGTCATGTTAAGATTGTTCGCTCTTACTGACACGCGTGTCTTGTATTCTGCATACCAAAACCCTCGATACCCGCCCACTTCGTCTTCGATCGCATCCCCTTTCGGGGGGAATGTCTATCTTGTTGGCCACTGACTGAAGTACGAGGAACTCTCGAGCGAGAGCGCCGTTCCTGAATTTTGGGGCCTTTCTGGCCAGGGACTCTCGGAATACATATTGAGAAAAGGACCAGAGGAAAACCCTTATCAGTGGATGGTTTTCGCCGAGGAGATCGACCAGGAACCCGGGAGCCCGGGAACCCAGAACCCACCGAAATCGGCCCGGAACCAATAACCGGGAACCCGGAACCGGGAACCGGGGAACCCAGCTTGCTACCAAAAACGGCCGGAAACTTTCGCCAAATCTTTCAATTTCTGCTAGGACCCCTTCAGTGCAAGCACTGGTTGGGTAAATATCGAACGGGAGCCCTTGTCGCAAGGTCTGCGCCTCCACCAACTTGCCAGACTTGTGAGAAAGTATCGAGCGAGAGCGCCACGCTTGAGTTCGGGGGTCTCTCTGGCCAGGGCCTCTGGGAAAACAGATTGAGGAAGTATCGAACGAGAGCCCTTGTCGTCGTAGTTGGCCTCCCCCAATCTGACGGAATAACGAGAAAGTCTCGAGCGAGAGCGCCGTTCCTGAGTTCGGGGGCCTTCCTGGCCAGGAGCTCTCAGAGTAAATCGTGAGGAAGGACCAACAAAGAGCCCTTGTCGTCGTGGCTGGACCTCCGCCAACTTGACCGAAGTGCGAGGAAGTCTCGAGCGAGAGCGACGTTCCTGAGTTCGGGGCCTCTCTGGCCAGGGTGTCGCGAAGTAATGTGTAAGAAAGTGTCGAGCGGGAGCCGTTGTCGTGGAAGCTGGGCCTCCAAGGGCACACATTTGCAATCAAGCCCACGCTCGAGCGGGAGCTTCGTTTTCTGAGGAACTGCAGCCGACATCGAGGCGAGAGCGCGCGGAACCGCTTCCAGAGACCAACAATAGTTATTCTCGATAAGTGAGTTAGCAACAACAGCAACAACAACAACAATCATGTTAAGACTGTTCGCTCCTATTTGCTCACGTGCTAATCAATACGTGTATCCCAAACCTTCGGTACCCGCCCTCGTCGTTTTCGATCGTACCCCCTTGGGGTATGTCTTCCTTACCTGCCACGCGCAATTAGTGCAGCCCCTAAAACAAGGGAAGAGAAGACGGGTGGAAGGGGAAGGGAGAATGGATCACGAGAGAAATTAGCAGGACAGGGGCAAGGAGCAGAAAACACGTGGCAGATCTGTTGGGCAGATCCATAGCGGGCAGGTCGGGAAGGCGGGTCCAGGCGACCAGGTCGAGCAGGCGGGTTGCTGAAGCGTGGGTCCTGCATGAATCGCGAGGAAGTCTCGAGCGATAACGCGATTCCCAAGTAAATCGCAGGGAAAGCCAAAGCCAGAGCGTGATTCCTGAGCGCTGAGGGCGCATCATCTGAGTAAATTGCGAGGAAGTCCCACGCGAGAGCGCGATTCGTATACAAATTGTCAGGAAATCCCCCGCGAGAGCGCGACTTGGGAATACATTGTGAGGAAGTATCAAGCGGGAGCCGTTGTTGTTGTAAGCCGGGGGCCAACAACCCAGTTTGAGCCCCGTGATGTTCCCTGATCTTGTCGTTTTAAAGAAGAAGAAGAAGAAGAAGAAGAGTAATAATAATAGTAACAGTTAAAAATAGACTAATGAACACAATAACGTGCGAGCCTCGGGAGAAGCACTTCAATTGAAAATTACAATGGTCACCAGAGGGGGGATCAGCAATAAGTATTTCTCAGCCGTGCGAGTTCAATAACAACAACAATAACAGCAGCAGCAGCAACAACAACAGCAGCAACAACCACAGCAACAATAACAGCAACAACAGCAACAACAACAACAACAGCAACAGCAACAGCGACAACAACAGCAATCATTGTAAGACTGGTCGCTCTCATCTGCTCGCGAGCCACTCAACACGTATTTCCCAAACCCTCGATACCAGTTTTCATCGTCTTCGATCGTACCCCCTTGGGGATATACTTGTCTTACCTGCAACGTGTATTTCGTGCAGCCCCTACGGCAGGGGAGGAGAGGACGGATGAAAGGAAGTGACAAGGGGGAGGGAGGAGGATGGAGCACGAGAGGAATCAGATGGAGGGGGGCAAGGAGCAGAAAACACGTGGCAGAACCAGACGGGCAGATCGGGTGGGCAGACCCAAAGCGGGTAGGTCGGGAAGGCTGGTCCAGGCGACCAGGTCGAGCAGGCGGGTTGCTGAAGCGTGGGTCTTACACGAATCGCGAGGACATGTCGTGCGATAGCGCGATTCCCAAGTAAATCGTGAGAAAAAGCCAAAGCCAGAACGTGATTCCTGAGTGCCGAGGGCGCATCGTCTGAAAAAACTGCGAGGAAGTCCCACGCGAGAGCGCGATTCGTATACAGATTTTGAGGAAGTCTCGCGCGAGGGCGCGATTTGGGAAAACTTGTGAGGAAATACTGGGCGGGAGTCGCTGTTGTTGCAAACCGGGGTCAACAACACAGTTTGAGCTCCGTGATTTTCCCTGATCAAAACAGGGTGCGAGCCCCGGGGGAACCACTTCAATTGAACAATACAATGGTCACCGGAGGGTGGGGATCAACATTGATCATGCTTCAGTAGTGAAGGTTCAACAGCAACGACAACAGCAACAGCAATAACAGCAGCAGCAGCAACAACAATCAGGTTTATTTCGTTCGTTAATATATGCTCGCGTGCCACTCAACACGTATTTTCCAAACCCTCGATGCACGCCCTCTTCGTTTTCCATCGTACCTCCTTGGGGGTATCTCTGTTTTAGATTGCATCGCGTATTTCGTGCAGCCCCTACGGCAGGGGAGGAGAGGACGGATGGAAGGAAGTGACCAGGGAGAGGGAGGAGGATGGAGCACGAGAGAGCGAGTAGAAGGAGGGGGGCTCGGAGCAGAAAACACGTGGCATAACCAGACGGGCAGATCGGGCGGGTAGACCCTAACAGGCGGGTCGGGAATGCCGGCCCAGGCGGCCAGGTCGAGCAGGCGGGTTGCTGAAGCATGCGTCCTGCACGAATCGCGAGGAAGTCTCTAGCGATAGAGGCATTCCCAGGTACATCGTGCAGAAATCCACTGCGAGAGCGTGGTTCTTGAGTGTCGAGGGCGCGGCGTCGAAACAAATTGCAAGAGAGAGTCCCACGTGAGAGCGCGATTCCAGTACACATTCTCAGTGAGTTGTTGTTTCGTGGAAAAAATATCCGGATGTCCCGCGCCTGAACGCGATGTGGAAATACACTGCGAGGAAATATCAAGCGGGAGCCGTTTTTGTTGTAGCCAAGGGGTCAGGGGCAAAGATTGGTGACACTTCCTTTTCTCTTGAAGAAAAACAGAGTGCGAGCCCAAGGAGAAGCACATTGATTGAAAAATGCAAAGTTTACTGGGCAGGGGGGATCAACAATAGGTGTTTTCAGAGATGAGAATTGAACAGCACTAACAACGTTAACAACAACTACAACAACAATAACAGCAGCAGCAACAACAGCAGCAACAGCACGAACAACAGCATCAGCAACACAAACAAGCAACAACAACAACCACAACCACAACCACAACAACAACAAAGCAGCAGCAGCAACGGCATCGACACAATGATAACGACAACGACGACCACGACGACGACACCGACAGCAACAACCACAACAGCAACACGAACAACAACAGCAACAACAACCATGATTTAAAGACTGTTCGCTCTTATCTGCTCGAGTGCCACGCAACGTGTATTTCCCGAACCCTCGATACCCGCCACCGTCGTCTTCGATCGTACCCCTTTTGGGGGGTATATCTTTCCTCCCTGCAGGCCGGGCCCCGGCACCTTGCGGGGCGGCCGCGGACCGTCGGCCGGGCCAGCTGCAGCGCTGACCGGCAGCAACCCGACCCCAAGAGGGACGGACACGGGACGGACTACGACGACGACGACCACGACGACGACGACGACGACGACGACGACCACGTCGACGACGACGACGACGACGACGACGACGACGACGACGACGACGGCGACGACGGCGACGACGACGGCGACGACGACGACGACGACGACGACGACGGCGGCGGCGGCGGCGGCGGCGACGACGACGACGACGAGCGAAAGCGAGAGCGAGAGCGAGAGCGAGAGCGAGGAGAGTGACAGCGGGGCCACGAGGGGCAGGAAGGGGGCCACGAAGGGCCACAGCGGGGCCACGAAGGGCATGCGCATGGGGCCACAGAGGGCAACGACGGGGCCACTGAGGGTAGCAACGGGGTCACGTAGGACAGCCGGGGAGCCACGAAGGGCGACGGCGGGGCCACGAAGGGCACGCATATGGGGCCACGACGGGCGCGGGCTTGCATGTATTGGGCCGCAGAGGGCCAGGACGGGGCCACTGAAGGCAGCAACGTGGCCACGATGGACAGCGAAGGGGCCACGAAGGGCGACGCGGGGCCACGAAGCGCATGCACATGGGGCCACGACGGGCACGAACGAGCGGGGGCCACGAAGGGCATGCATATATGGGGCCATCGACGGGCAGCGAGGGGGCCACAAGGGATGCTACGGGGCCACGAAGGGCAGCGAGGGGGCCACGAAGGGCTGCAACGGGGCCACGAAGGGTAGGAAGGGGCCACGAAGGGCTGCAACGGGGTCACGAAGGGCAGCGAAGGGGCCACGAAGGGCTGCAACGGGGCCACGAAGGGCAGCGAGGGGGCCACGAAGGGTTGCAACGGGTCTACGAAGGGCAGCAAGGGGGCCACGAAGAGCTGCAACGGGGCCACGAAGGGCAGCGAGGGGGCCGCGAAGGGCTGGAACGGGTCCGCGAAGCGCAGCGGGGGGTCCACGAAGGGCTGCAATGGGGGGGGGGCCACGAAGGGCAGCGAGATCCAGATTCCGAAGCAGTTAGTTGTGAGGGGGTCCTAAGCGTGAGCGCGACTCCTGGGTGCCTGAATGTCGGGAGTTCTGCGCTCTCTATTGCGGGGAATTCCATTGCAAAGACGCGATTCTTGAGTAAATTGCTAGCGAGTTCCAGCGAGAGCGCGATTCCAGAGCGCCGAGAGCGATTCCTGAATAAATTGTAAGGATGTCCCAAGCGAGAGCGCGATTCCTGAGTAAAATGGGAGGAAGTCTGAGGCGGGAGCGTGAGTCCTGGCTAAACTGTGGGGAAATATGGGGCGGGGGCCGTTGTTGTTGTAAGCCGGGGGCCAGGGGCGCAGTTTGAGCCTAGCGAGTTTCCCTGATCAGACAAAAAGGTGCGAGCCCCGGGGGGGGGCACTTCAATTGAAAAACACAATGGTCACTGGAGGTGGGATCAATCATATTTATTACTCAGTAGTAAAAGTCGAAAAAATGCAGCAACAACACCAACAACAACAGCAGCAACAACAACAGCAACAATCCGAACCGCAGCCCCCTCACCCCGGCCACGCGCCAAGGAACAGCGAATGACCGCTCGGCCCCCTCACTCTGGCCACAGGATCCTACACGAGCCACGCACGAGCGACATCGCGAGCTCTGCCAAGTGCCATCGGCAGCCCCGCGGCAAACTGGGCAGGCCGCGCCAGCTTCGCGCAAACCCCCGCGGTGTGGGCGAGGGGCGGCGGCCTGGAGGCGCGCGGGCGAGTGCGCGCGAGCCCGCGGAGGGCCCTCGCTGGTTCTTCAAAATGTATCATGGTATGTTACGCGCTGTCTTATAAGCAATGCTATTTTTTAAACATTCAAGACGTCCGTTCTTTATTTCTATGCCATAAATAATATTAGTGTTAGATTCATTTGCAGGAAAAGCTCGGCGCTTCTCGCGGCCAGCAGCGCGTTGCAGCGCCGGTTTGTGGACCTCGCCCGCAGCTCCAAGGTGGTCGTTGGGCCGCGCGCGAGCGGGCGCCTCAGGCGTTCGAGGCAGCCTGCCCTGTTCTCCTTGTCGGAGAGGGGGGACCTTAGCCTCCTGGTTCGCTGATCGTGGACCAGAATTAAGACGGGCGTGTCCCTCTACAGGAGAGATATTCCAAATAGTCAAAAAATAGTCCGGAGACGAGTTGTTGATTTGTTTGTCAATTTGGGAGCATCTTTTTAAAGAACTGTTCATGTTTCCTCCAAACTCTGCATGTTGGGGCGACATGCCCGACCGAAGACCAGAAGCCGAAGTACAGCAGGTTCGGATCCGGGCTGCGCCTCGGGAGTGGAATGCGCACCCCGCCCCCTTCCTGGCCTGACGGCGACGCGCCCGCACGCGTGCCGATCATGGGTGGTTTAGCAGAGGCGCGGTGCGCCACCTCCACCGCTGCGGCACCACAGCAGTGCCCCCCGTGGAGTCCGCGACGGTGCGCGAGCGCGAAGGCGGCTACAACGACGGCGGCGGGGGCGCTTCGATCTGGGACACTTTCACCGGCGCGAACCGTCGTCGTCGGGAGATCTGCGGCTTGAGCCAAATGGCGGTGGGTCAGCAGGCCTTAGTTGTGTAGTGGTCCCGTGGGTTGCCCCGTGGCTGTTCCGTGTGGGTTGCCCCGCGGTTGCCCCGCGAGCGGTCCCGTGGGTCGTTCCGCGGGGGGTCGGGTTGTCCCCTCCTGTGCCCCACGGGTACCCAACGGGTCCACATGCGTGCGCACAGGCGTATGATTGTGCGCATGCGAGAGCGCATGCCTTGAAGCGCATGCATTCCTGCATGCATGTTGGTACCCACGAGTCACTTTCAAATCTAGACGGGACGGTGGCCAGAGAAAAAGTGTCCACACCAATGGCGTACATACCATATCACATGATGTTGCGTAGCATCTTGCATAATGTGTGTCCCTCCCCCCGAAGCCCAAAGTTGAAGTGTGCACATGTTATCCTCCGCGCGTTGCCTCGCGTGCACTCCAGTCAACTTCTTTGGGTCCACAGGGGGGGGTTGCCGATTTGTTGGGTGCACTTCGCCGTATCGTTGTATTGGCGAGATGGGCGTGGACACGTTTTGTCCCACCACCGGAGGGGAGGGGTGCGAGGGGGACGGGGGCGAGGGGGGAGACGAGCAGGGAGGAGGAGGAGGAGGAGGAGGAGGAGGATGAGGAGGAGAAGGAGGGGAGGAGGAGGAGGAGGAGGAGGAGGAGGCTTGCCCTGGCCCCCCCCCCCCCCCCTCCCCCACCCCAGGAGCTGCAACGTGGGGTCGATCGCCGTCTGGGGCCGCTCCATGGGCGCGGTCGAGCCATCCCGCCGGGGAAGTAGGGGGGAGGAGGAGGAGGAGGAGGAGGAGGAGGAGGAGGAGGAGGAGGAGGAGGAGGAGGTGCAGGAGGAGGAGGAGGAGGAGGAGGAGGAGAAAAATGAGGAGGACGACAACGAGGAGGACGAGGAGGAGGAGCAGGAAGGGAGAAGGAGGAGGACCAGTGTACACCCAAGAAGCATCAACGATGTTGCAAAAGCCTTCCCGCCAAGACCTTTTTATAGGTCCCACAAGAATTAAATTTCAATGCGGAAAGTGAGCCATTGGAAGGTAACCGTCTCAGAATCTTTCATCGTACCAAAATACCAATCTTGAGAATTCAGCGCCGAATCATCGTGACTGTCGCGTCCTGACAGTCCGATTTCGCGCCAGAAGACACTTGATGGGACTTCAACTCCGCGAATCAGCGCGACTGTTGCGTCCTGACAGTCTTGAATCGTGCCAGAGCATCGACCCTGTGATTCCCACCGTACGAACCTTTTGACACCGTTGCAAATGTTTGAGACGATCCGTGGAACTGCTGCAAGCATTGAAGACGAATGCGCGCGGCGCGAGGGGCGAGAGCCACATCTTGCAAAGCACTCCATCCATGACGCTGCTGCATATGTCAAGCTTCAGGATCGAACGTGGTGGGGAAGTCCCAGCGCAACGCCCAGCCCGCCCACCGACACGTCTGCGGTTACGACAGGGAGGAGGTACCGAATGGCCTTCGGTCCATCCCGCCACCGTGCCTGGGTTGTGGGTCATAGGCCTCCAGGATGTTCGTTGGGATGTCGCGGGGGGCCTCTCGGGGGTCTCTTGGGGGCCGTTTTGAGGCTTCTTGGGGGCCGTGTTAGGGCCTCTTGGGACGTTTTCGGGGCCACTTGGGTGTTTCTTGGGGCCTCTTGGGAGCCTCCTGTGGCGGAAGACTCAGATGTTCTCTTATTGTTCCCTTTCTTGGGCCCTTCTTGGGGCTGTCTTTGGGCCCTCTTGGGCCGTTTTGGGTGCCTCCAGGGCCGTCGTGGAGCCCTTTTGGGCCGTCTGGGGGCGCACCTGGGGTCTTTTGCGCTGTCTTGGGGCGGCCCTGGGGACTTCTTGGGCCGTCTTGGAGCGCCGGGAGCTCGAGAAGACGAGGCTCTCCAAGACATTTGAAGAACAACTAGAACATCAATGATGTTGGCCTCTCGGGACCCTCGTGGGAAGGCTCTTGGGGCTCTCCTGGGGCGTCTCGGAGGCCTCTTGGACGGGCGCCGCGGGGCCCTCTTGGACCGTCTCGGGGGGCCTCTTCGGGCCCCCCTTGGCCCATCTTGGGGCCCCCTTGGGCCCCAAAAAGTCACGCGGAGAGGTGCGGGGAAGCCGCGGCAAGCCCTGGGAGATTTGGTAATTTGGGCCCTCGGCCCCCGAAAAATTCCCCAGGAGTGAGGGTTGAGGCTCAGAGGATCAGGGAAAGGACCTGAGGACACGCCCACTCCGTGCCCAGAGGCACGGCGGAAGTTTTATTTATAAGGAGAAGGGATGGAAGAAGAAGAAGAAGAGGAGGAGGAGAAGATGGAGGAGGAAGAGGAGGAGGAGGAGGAGGAGGAGGACAACGACGACGACGAGGAGGATGAGGCGGAGGAGGAAGAGGAGGAGAAGGAGGATGAGAAGGACGAGGAGGACGAGGAGGATGGGGAGAACGATGAGGACGAGGAAGAGGAGGACGACGAGGAGGCGGAGGAGCAGGAGAAATGAGGAAGACAAGGAGGAAGAGGAGAAGGAGGAGAAGGAGGAGAAAGAGCAGAAGGAGGAGGAGAGTAAAGAGCAGGAGGGGGAAGGGGGATGACGAAGAGGAGGGGGAATGGGGGGTAGAAAAAGGGGGAAGATGAGCACGAGATGGCACTACAGCAGATCCACGCTTAATCGATCGTGGGCTCAGCGAACTCTTGCTGACAAAATTACAGTGTCGCCAAATGGGGGAGGTAAAACGGAGAGGACGAGTGCGATAGGGGAGACGTAAGAGGAGGGCCTTTCCTACGTGGCACGGGCATATCGGGCCGAGGTGAGCAGCGCGTTTACAGAGGTGGGCACCCGAGCTGCTCTCTCTCCACCGTGCCCGCTCCCGCAACGCGTGCGTGTCTGCCCAGCGCCCCCCGCTGCACGCACGCCGACTTAGTCGGCGCAGCCACTTCGTCATTCAATCGAACGCCCCCGATGGGGCAGGCACCGCCGCACCACCATCTTTGGAACGCGGAGTTTGTGGGAGGGGTCCAAGACGGCCCGAGAGGGTCCCCAAAGACGTGGAAAATGGTCCAAAGAAAGGCCCCCCGGAGGGCCCCAGGAGGCTCCGAAAACGGCCCGACGGGGCACCCAAAGGCGTTCGTCATCAAATCGCTCCGCTCAATCCGCCGGCCCTCAGAGTGTCGTCGTTCTTTGCCACTGTGATGCGTGGCCGTAGCGATTCGGACATCGTCGGGCGGTGGTAGTTTGTCCGAACTGTTCCGTGGAGCTCGCGCTGCAGAGAATCAGCCGTCCTCTCAGCTGTTGGGGGGAACCTTGCGGCGAAGATTCGGGAGAGGAAGAGGGACAGGACGAGGAGAGGGAAGAGGAGCAGGACGAAGCGGGGAGGGAGGCGCCTTGGGGGGCCTCGTGGGGCCTTCCGCTTGTGCATCCTGAAGGTGAGCATGAGCAGGTGAAAAAATCATGCCCATCCCGCCACCGTGCCTGGGTTGTGGGTCGGACGCCTCCTGGATGCATCTTAGGGTGTCGCGGGATGCCTGCTGGAGGCTTGTTGGAGGGCTCTCGGGTGCCTTCATTGGGGGCCTCGGGGGCCTGCAAGGAGCCGTCGTGGAACCCTCTTGGGGCCTCTTTGGGGCCCCCTGCGGGCATCTTGAGATCCTCTCGGGGGGTTGTGGGGGCCTCTTGGAGGTCTCTTGGGGGTTGCTGGCGGTCTGAGAAGTCGTTTTGGGGCAGAGAGCTCGAAATGTCTGTCCGAGTTCCCCCTCTTGGGCTTCTTTTGGGGGTCTCATATTGGAGGCCTCTTGGGCCGTCTTAGAGTGTTGGAGGTCCTGAAAGGCAAGAACGCTGAAGTCTGTTTAACAATGCGAAGAAAATCCATAAGTGTTGCCTCTCGGTGCCTTCTTTGGGCGCTCTTGAGGCGTTTGGAAGCCTCTGGGGGCCGTCAAGAGGCAAGATTCGGCTTGCTGGGACGCTCTTGATGCGTCTCGGGCCCTTGTTGGTCATGCTGGGGGGCCCTCGGAGCGCTCCTGGAGTGGAGCGCTCTGGGGGGCCTTCCACGCCGTGCCCAGGAGGAAAGCCATCCCTGACCCAGAATGTACTGGAACCTTCGCGGGGTATGTTTTCGTCCAGGGATTCCCAGGAGCCGCCACGCACGCGCAAACGATTATATGTACAGATAGACATACATACATACATACATACATACATACATACATACATACATACGTACATACGTACATACGGACATACATACATACATACATACATACATACATACATACATACATACATACATACATACATACATGGGTGCATGCATACACACATACACTTATATGCAGTCATACATACATACGTACATACATACCTGCACACCCATAAATCACGGGCGTTGGCCTATTCCCCAACCCTTGCGAAAATTGATGTTGGGGTTTTCTTTACGAAGGAAGCCTCACGAAAAGCATTCTTACCAGGGGGCAATTACCACAGGTATCCTTTCTCAGGAATCATCGTCAGTAAGCAGCAGTTCTTGCGAAAGGAAGTAGTAAGGAGTCACTACTGGTCATGGAAACCTCGGGGCCTCTTTCCCGCGCAGATTGCGGTCGTTTTGATGTATCTTATTCCCAAGGTCCCCGTGGGTGTCCGTCCGATTGGCGTGTTTTGTGCCCCATTACCGTGTTTGGGCAAAGGCCAGAAGGCCTATTGCCAACGAGTGGGAGAAGCGGAACGCCCGACCTTATTTTGCTGCGGGAAGCTTCACGGGTGCAGGGGACACCGTAGTGCGTCAGCTGCTTCGAGCCGAGGGTGAAGTTGCTAGAGATCATACGTCATCCAATCTGCTTTGGGAGTTCGTCAAGTACTACGAAACCCTTCCCCCCGGCCAGTTGCAGCAGAGGTGCCACCAGCACGATTTTCCCTTGGCAGTCAGCAGAGTTGCCATAACGGCCTACGTTTCGGCCAGGCATGTGTGTCTCCAGGCGATGATATCCGAAGCTGTTTTCGCTCAGTGTGGGGTTGTAGTTGGCTGCAGTATGGCTACCACTATGATACGTATCAACAGTATGGGCACTCTGGATAAGATCGCCTGGAGTCCGCATGTGGATTTCAAGCTGTACATCGACAATAGTAGTATTGCTACGGTGGGAACCCACCAAGAAGTTGTATCAGGAGTTGTTGAGGGAGCTCTAGCCCTTCAGAGTGCTACCGCAGAGATCGGAGCCACTCTCTCAGCCGACAAGGCCATCCTTATCTGCAGTTCCAAGGCCGTCGGCTTGGAGATCCAGGACTCTCTTGGGATCGAACTTTCAGGACCCCTCGTTAATCCAGGGGTTAACTTGGGAGTTGACGATACCCAGGGGACCTCGTTCAGTCATCAAGGGAAAAAACGCCAGGCCCAAGCGTAGATTGGCCGAGGGAAACGCGAGAAGCCTTCGGCTGGGCAAGTTCGGTCGCATTTTGAGCAGGCAGCGCCTCCGCCGTCTTTGGGTCGCGGGTCCTCTGCCTGTCGCCACGTACGGATCCGAGTGTTATGGGCTCTCCCCCTCGGAAGTTCTCGGGCTCAGACGCAGCTTGGCTCGCCTCATTAAGCCCTCTTGTAGTGGTAGGTCGCTTTCGGCCCTGATGCTCCTGGAAAGCGACCCCACTTGGCAAGTGCAAGTCTCTATCATCAGCAGATGGCATCGTGAGCTTTGGGCCTCCTCTAGTAATATCCACGCCGCCGCGTTCCCGATCCCCTTGCTGCGAAAGTGGCGGGGTAGCGTCTGGGCCCGTCCCCCGCGTACTTGGAGAGGGGCGAGGGGCCCCTGTCGGGAATGCACCTGACCCTTGTGGGTCTTGGCTGGGAGACGCCTGAGTTTAACAGGCTGATTGACGATCTCGGGAACTCTCACGAGCTGTTTCTCACCTCTCCAGCCCTCCTTAGGAAACACCTTCGAGCTGCGGTCCTCAGGAGACTCGAGCGCTACCTGGCGCACAAGTACTGTTTCGGGCATGGCCGCTTCTGCTACGATGTGGTCTCCTCTTTCTTGGCCCCCTCCAAGTTTACCCCCCATTCAAAAAGGGATTCTGAGGAGCTGTACGTGCGACGGCATTTGGACTCGAATGAAGGCTCGTGGCTGCGGGTATCAGTTTCCTGCAGAATGCGAGCTATGCGGCGCGCCCACTGACTCGATTTTCCACCGCCTGTGGATGTGTCCGAAGTGGCAAGCTCTCCGTTCCGAGTTGGTTGGCCAGGAACTCCTAGATTCTCTGTTCGACTACGTGACTTCTTCGGACAAGCTGTTTGTGGTTACCCATGGGGCTCTCCCTCAAACTGGAGACCTTCACCTCCTCCTCGGCATATGGACGACGATGAGCTTTACATCACCTGGCATTCGACCCCCCCCCCCCCCCCCCCCCCCAGCCAGAATCGTTTGAAGGCGTGGTTTTCGCAGACGGCTCGTGTTCGAGAAGAGTTATTAAAGAGCTGTCCAGAGCCTCCTGGGGAGTCGCCCTGCACAGTCCCGACCAGGAACTGCTTGCCACAGCCTCGGGGCCCGTCTGGGCCCACCTCCCTCAGACGCCCCAGGCTGGAGAGCGTTGCGCCTTTTTGGCGGGGGTCCAATTGATTTCGGGCCCCTCGTCTATAGTTTCCGACTGCGAGAATGTTGTTAAACTTTTTGGGGGCCGACCGACCCAGGCAATTCAGTGATAAAGGCGTGTATTCGGGGCATCTGTTGCAAGCTAGGGCTGAGCCAGGATTTAAGCATGTTTCGCTTGTTTCGCATGTCAGATCCCACCAATCGGTCGACGACTTTTCGATTTCCCCGCAGCTTCGTTTCTGGAGGGAAGGGAATGACCAGGTCGATGCCCTGGCTAAGGCCGCCCTCGCGAGGCACCCATCAGATTTGAAGCTTGAGGAATCGCTCACCACCGACGTCAAATTTGCTAGAGCTCATTGTACCCTGGCGATGCACCTTCTCCCCCACTACGCCCCTCTTCCTGAGTATGGAGAAGTAGAGTACGTCCGCCCGTCTAAGCCAGTGAGAGCTGGCAAAGGGATGCATGTCTGGCGGCACGTTGGAACTTTTTGGAAGTGCCTGCTCTGCCTCAAAGTGCGACGTTGCCCCTGGCCTCGGAAGCCCCCCACGGAGGGCTGCCCTGGCACGATGGAGCTGCCTCTACAACGGATCTGCAGTTTAGGGCACTCCTGTATCGGTTTGGAATGTTCTGACGGGGCTACTTTTATCCTTTGCACTTCTTGCAAATCCTACTCTTCTCGCGGGAGATTTAGAGGCTTGCCGGTCAATTGCCCGTCTCGCCCATCGCTCTTTGGAAGGGGGGCGTGGTCGGCGGTCTCCAAGGGGCGCCACCCCAAAAGACCTCCCGTCGGCGTCGACTGCCCGATTTCCAGCTCGGACTTAGCCTGCCTGCCCCGAGGCCCCTACAGGCACCCCCCTGCCCCCTCGGGCCCCCCGCAGGACACTGATTCCGATGCGGGGGGCTCACCTACAGGATATGGCCTCGGAGCTTCTTTTTGCTTTGCAGAAGCGAGATGCCCATCAAGAGCAGCGACGGGACAACCCCACTTTCTTGGCGAGGAGGCGCCAGGATCAGTCCGACAGTTCTGATTAGTTTACTTATTCTGGCTTAGACATCTTTCTTATTCCCAGCACGGCCCGATGCGACTGACCCTTTTTGGCAGGCATCCGTGCTTTACCCCACATCTGGGGCGAGGCCACCAGCCGTCCTGGCGCTCGCTGCACCAGGGGCTGGAGACCTCGTCGTCCTTGTGTGGGCGGTTGACTTTTATCTTGTGTTTGTGGCCTTCGGCCTTTCTTTTTTTCGTTTATGCAGCGGCTCTACTTATGGGGCGAGGCTATGTCGTCCAGGCGCACCCAGCACCTGGGGCAGGCCTCGTCGTCCTTGCGTGGGCCCTTCTTATTCCGATTGCGTTCGTTTCGTGTTTGCACGTGTGTCAGGCACCCCGCTTCAGGGGGGAGTTGCGCGCGCATCCTGAGGGTTTCCTTCAGCGGAGCACGGGGGTAGGTTTATCCCGACAGTCGCTCGAATTTGGCGTTTCAAGTGGCCAGGCAGAGTCGCCCCTGGCCCCAACGCCTAGGCCCTCCTCCTCTTTCGTGCGGCCTCGTGTGCGCACGCGTTCGTCTCGCGCACTGGCCCCCCGCCATCGTGGCATGCGCGACGCTCGAGGGGGCGTCTATTTTCTCGGGAGTACGGGGGCTCCTCGCCCCGTCGGTCTCTCGTCTTTTGGGGTGTTGCTGTGGACTGGAGCTCTGGCTCCTAGCCCCAACACCGTCGCAGCCCAGCATCCTGGCTGATGACCGCCCGTCCTCTTGTGCAGTCGAGGGCTGGCGGTCCGCGCTGCTCTTCCACTTGCAGGATCCTGCTCGCGGCTTTGTCTCCCCGCCTAACTTTGGCGGGGAAAATATTCAGCAGGCTGTCTCCGCCCCAGTCCCTGCAGGAAAACTCGCTGGGGTTGAAACGAAAAAAATAGCATCCTGATTGAGGGTTCCTCACGACATGGATCCTTGATAAGAACCCCTTTGTAAAGGCCTCCCTTCTAACGAATGCTGAATCGATGCGTCCATGCTGCAGGTGTCCAAACGTGAGGGGCCCTTACGCAAGACGCATGGATAAGAGGCCTCCGAATTGATGGCTGCCTACCACACCGAAGGCGTCTTCATTCTGGAAACCTTTCTTAAGGAAGCAGTGGCAAGGAATCCGTCCACCAGGGATCAGTAGCAAAGGGATCGGCACTGAAGGCACCCGCACTAAGGATGCCTTACCTAAACGCATCCTTACTACGGGGCCCTTACTAAAGCCACTCTTAATAAGTAGCCCTTGCTGTGGAAGCATGAGTGGTGACCCCTCGACATATGGATCCTTACTGAGGGGGTCCGTACTGCAAGCGTCCTCGCTCGGGATTTCTCACGACAGGGATCCTTCTTCGAGGTTCCTTGGCACAAACACCCTTACTTGCGAAAGCCAGCCGCAAGCATCCTCATTAAACGTCTTCACTACACGGATCCTTATTCAGGGTTTTTTGGCGCAGGCCCCCTTACCAATGAATGCGTATGGAAAAGAAATCCCTGTTAAGGACCTCATCACTAGAAGGAATGCGTACTGAAGATCCCTCACTACAGGCTACAGGCACTCGCACTTAGGATTACGAAGGATCTCCAGCAGTGGCCCGAAACGTACGCATGGCGCCCCATAGGGATGGTCATTGGCTATACGTTGCGTGAACGTGGCAGGTGGAGGGATCAGAGAGATAGATAGAACGAGAGAGAGAGAGAGAGCAAACACTTCCTTATGCCACTTTCCCCGTCTGCGTTGTGGGTTTCGTGGGGGGTGGCAGCCAGCACCCCCCCCGCCCGGTATCTCCTCCTCCTCCTCCTTGCAGGAGGAGGTTCATTAAAGGGACCCGATCCTTAACTGAAGGCACCTTGTCAGCAAACAAAGTAAGAACATCCACAATGAAGAACGCAACAAGGATTCTAAACAACAGGGGTGCTTACCGAGGGGTCGATACTACAGGCGCCCACTATGAATGACATCATTATTGAAGATCTTTTACAATGGATCATGAACCATTGTTCAGTGCAGTTTTCTTACATGCGGAACCCTTACTAAAGGGATCCTCCATAAGGATCACTCGCTATGGGGACCAGTTAAAACATATTCAGCGGTAAATGTATCCCTGTTAAAGATTGCTGGGTACCTGCGTCGGCACGATGGGCTTCCAAGCTAAAGGGGCACTCATTCAGGAGCTTGTCATAAAAAAAGACATCCTTCCCAGTGGTTGTCTGTTGAACAAAAGGCATCTCTTGCAAGATATCATTCCGGAAGGAAGCAGTAGTACAGAATCCTTGCCGCAGGGGCTTTTACTTGAATAGGTCGTACTGAAGGCATCCACCTCAAGGATGTCTGACTCAAGCACCCTCATTACGAATGTATTACCCAACGAATCATTACTAAATAACTTTTTTCTCGAGTAATCACGAGTCACGCGCCTTGGTTACAGGGATTCGTATTGAGGGGGTCCTTATTGAAAGCATCCCCGCTGAGGACTCGTCACTAAAGGAACCATTGTTAAAGATCTCTCGGACAGAAGGCATCCTGACCGACGAACGCTTACCAAAGGATTTTCATTGAAGATCGGTCACGAAAGGGATCCTTACTCAGTGTTCCTTGCTTCCTGCTCCTCCTCCACCTCCTCCTCTTCCTCCTCCTCGTCCTCATTCCCCCTCTTCATCTCCGGCTGGGTGGATGGAAAAAAAAGCAAAACAGTAAAATGTTGGGTCTTGGCCAATCCCACTAACGAACGAGACCACGTTGACGAAACGGTGATGGGTCGAAGGCCCCCCGAAATGTTGTTCTGCATTTTTGTTCGGGCTCGGCATAGGCCAGGACCAATGTATTCATGGCTATGCGCATGTATTACACATGTTATGCGCATGGGTAAACACGTCTATATGTGTATATATATACACACGTGTCAACCTCTTACCGTAGATGGTTGAACGCCTTTGACCCGCTATGCCAGCGAATTGCAACGTTTGCTCATGATGCGACCACCATTTCTTCGCCCTCCTTCTTCCTCAGCTAGAACCTGGCTGCGAACTACGCATTGGCGATCGCTAGTGCGTGAGCGACACCGCGGCGGTCCTGAGTTTAGTGCTACTGAGAATCCAGATCGTCCTTCTCATCCCCCTCTTCTTCCACCTGCGCATTGTGATAGCTTCGGCAGCTCCAGCTTCTCCCCATCTTTACGCGCTTTCTCCCCCATCTCTTCCAACCTTCTAAAGCCTGTCAGAACCTAAAGCCTTCCAAATCGGCCCTACCAACATCCGGCGAGGCTTCCGCGCTCATCCTCATCGTCATCATCATCATCATCAGCAGCAGCATAATAGTAATAATCATTTTCATCGTCATCATCAGCAGTAGCATGACCAGTAGCAGCATCATCATCATCACCATCTGCATCAGCATCATCATCAGCAGCATCATCACCATCACCATCACCATGACCATCATTACAACCAACACCAGAACCACAACCATCATCATTAAGATCATCCTCTTCCCCCTTCCCTGCCCCCTCCTATCCAGGTCCCCTTCGTCCCCGTCGTCGCCCCCTCCTCCGCACCTCCCTCGCCTCCCCCCCCGCTGCAACATGTGCCGCATAAGCAAGAGTTCACGCACCTCCTAGCGCAGAGCCTCCTCCTCTACCTCCGCCCCCCCCCTCCTCTTCCACCTGCGAATTGCTGGAGCTTCGGCAGCTCCACCTCCTCCTCATCTGTACACGCTTTCTCCCTCACCTCCTCCAGCCCTCTAAATTCTATCAGAACCGAGCGACGCCAATATCAGCCCTTCCAACATCCGACAAGGCTTCTGCGCTCATCCTCATCATCATTATCATAATCATCAGCATTATCATCAGCATCAGCATCGTCATCCTCATCATCAGCAGCATCATCATCAGCATCATCACCGTCGTCATCAGAATCATCATCATCATCATCATCATCATCATCATCAGCATCATCATCATCAGCAGCATCATCAGTATCAATATCATCATCGTCATCAGCAGCAGCAGCATCGTCATCGTCAGCATCCTCTTCTCCCTCGGCCACCCTTCCTCTCCCTCGTCCTCCGCCCCCTCCCACCCCCCTCCCCAGAGGTCACCACGCTGTTGTACACCGACAAGACGCGCGAGCGCCCCGAGGCCCTTGAGCACAGCCGCCCGCCGCCGCCGCCGCCCGCCGGGCCCCGCCTTCTGCCGCGGCTGCGGCCTCTGCCGGCAGCTGCTGCCGGCCGCCGCCAGGCACTTTTTGGTCGCAGCGCTGGCGGTCGCGCGGCGCGATCGAGGCCCAAACCTCATCGAGCGCGTTTCACTGCTCGCAAAGTGCCGACTCGCAGACGTCCGAACACACACACACACACACACACACACATGTCTGCATCGATATCACTGATAGTAGGTCCCCCACGGCGGATCCGAGCCATCTGCGAGTAGTCACTCTGCGAGCAGCGGGGCGCGCCTGTCTATACGCGCTGGGGGTTGCTGTCTGCGCGGCGCGAGGCTGGCCGATACTGGAGTGGCGGAGCGGTGGCGCGGGCTTGAGGGGGGCCAGGAAGAGCGCGCTGATTGCGGAGCTTGCCGTGTCCGCGGGCACACTGGCGCTGCTGGCTGCCGCAAGACCTTATACTACGCCTCATCCTCCATCCTCCCTCCTCTCCTCCTCCTCCTCCTCCTCCTCCTCCTCCTCCTCCTCCTCCTCCTCTTGCTCTACCTTCTCTTTCTCCTCCTCCTCCTCCTCCTCCTCCTCCTCCTCCTCCTCCTCCTCCTCCTTCTCCTCCTCCCCCTCCTCCTCCTCCTCTTCCACCTCCTCCTCGTCGTTCTCCTCCTCGTCCTCCTCATCGTCATCATCCTTCTCCTCCTCATCATTCTCGTCCTTCTCCTCCGTATCCTCATCGCCATCTCCTTCATCGCCGTCGTCGCCCCCCCTCCTCCTCATCCGCATCATCACGGCGCCGGGGTCGGAGAACGCGCGGCCGCGCAGGCCGACGCAGCCTCACAGGGCAAGAGCTGGCCTCGAGATCTCGGCGTCTCGAGCTGTTCGAGCCAGGCGTTGTCGTCCAGGTTCGGGGCCTGGGAACCTCACAGATCGACCAGGCTCGACAAATGACGCAGTGAGATGCAGGAGGAGGAGGAGGAGGAGGAGGAGGAGGATCCGCGCGCATCGAGACGGGCTGTCGGCCGTCGGGCCTGGTTTCACCCACCTGAGGTGCCAGGACACCCCGACCGTGAACACGACGTAGTCGAGCTCGCACGAGGACGGACTGATCAGTGCCGTCCATGTCCGCGGGAGGGGGAAAGGGGCGAGGGCCCTGCACGTCTAGCGGCGAGGCCGCCTACCACCCCCCCCCCCGCTGCTCCTCCCGCGGCCGGCCGCCCTAGGCCCTGGACCATCACCACGTGGACCACCACGCGCTCGACGGCCATCATCCGCTCCGAATCCCCCGCCTCGCGTGCCGTCGGGCGCGGCCGCCAACTCCTCGAGCTCGACGGCCGTTGCGACCAGCACGCCGTGGTCGCAGGTGAGCTTCTCGGACGCTGGGAGCAGACCCGCGCACTTCCGCAGGCGATGGACGAGCCCCCCACAGCTGCCACACCTCGAGGTGGCCGCGCTGGTTCTTGCCGCCGCTCTCGCCGCCCTTGCTCGTGCTCCTGCCGTTGCCTCCGCGCGGAGCCTGTGCTGGCAGGCGGGCCACGAGGCCGCACCACCACGGGCAGCTCGTCAGCCCGAGCGTCGTCCTCCAGCACTGGCTGGACGTCGGCAGCCGACCCCACCACTGCGCAATCCTCTGTCAGCATCAGGGCGTCGGGCTGCACCTGCGCCACGCCTGCTCCCGCTCCTCCGCGGCCGCGCGGTCGGCGGCGCCTCCGCGGCGCCTCCGAGGAGGCCGTCGCGCCCGCAGGCAACGGGGCGCCAGGCGGCGCGTGCAGCTCCGCCACTGCTGTGCGAATGAGGCCCTCGGCCGCGCGGATCAGCCGCGCGGCGGAACGCCGCCCATCGGTGACAGCCAGGCCCACGGCCGCATGCACCGAAATGAGCGCCCCGCGGGCGGCTTCCGGCGGCGCCGCAGCGCGTGTTCCAGTCTTCTGCGTACCCAACGTCGGGGCGAGCGGCGGCGGGGGCCTGCGGACGCGTCGAGCTTGTGCCAAGCCAGTACTAGAAGGAGGAGGAGGAGGAGGAGGAGGAGGAGGAGGAGCGCGCTCAGACTTACAGAGCCCGCGTCGGCGACATGAGCGCCTAGGGGACCCGAATCAATCGAGAAAGTTCGTCACGTTCAGTATCCAAGGCGGCCGTTGCCACAGCGCCGTGCAAGAACGCAGTACCAAGAGTACAGTAGTGAACCTCCAATACACATATTGAGGAATAGTGGGTAACATACCCCACAAACTACGAGTCCCACGGGTATAGACCCGCCACTGGGTCACAAGACGTGGCGTCCAATCCGCGATGACAGTAGCCTGGTCCACCAGCAAAGCAAGGTAAGGTTGCATCCCTGCACGTACCAACGTTGGTAAGTCACGGTGCGCGGCGCACGATGTCCAAAAGCTTGACCGTTGATCCGAACTCGCACGCCGTAATGTCATCCAACTGTTGCTGGACAGGGAAATGTGATTTGTCATCACCACACACTGCGGTTTGGGCGTCATTGCCAGTAGTATGCTTCTTCGGATGTTTCTTCTTGTCCTTATTCTTGGCACGAGGGCGGAGCTCGTCTCCTAGCCTCGCACCTTGCGTTCTCTCGATGTTCACCGTTTGGGACTTGCTGGCCGCATCCATGGAGAGTGTAGCCCCGCGGCCGCTGTCGTTGGAAGTACCCTTGCGGCGGCGGCTCGGCCTCCACAGCCAAGCCATCCAGACCACTGGAAGAGGTACCATCGACATCGGACTTGAGGGCCGCATTATCGTGGTCTGCTCGCCTGTCGTGAGCGAGAGTCGGGAAGAAAGGGACCGACCGAAAAGCATCGAAATTCGTCTCCCCAGGAATCGGTACTCCGTAGGTGTCGGTCCTTGCGTCCCACCCCCGCCCTCTCCACAGCCGCCACTGGCTCCGGAGAGAGGCTGCTGGACGACAAGGGGGGCGATGGGGGCTCCCGCTTTGCCGCCACTGGCACGGGCGGGGGAGATGTTGGCGGCAGCGGCGGGTTTCCCTGGCGACGTGGAGTGGCAGGGCGACGCGAGCTCGGGACCTCCACCGGTCGTTGTGAGCGCGTCGCCGCCTTCTCCCGCTCCGTCCACCATTGGGGGGGAGAGCGACTCGGGCGCGTGAACTCCACCGGTCGCTCCGAGTTCGCCGCTGCCGCCCTCCTTTGCCGCCCACTCTGGCTCTGCATTGGTTTCGGCTCGTACATCCGGCGAGCCTCCGCTGGAGCTGCACTCGGAGTTACTGCCGCTCTTGCCTCAACTTATGCACCTCCTGATCCTTCTCCACCAGCGTCTGTTGTAGTAGCGCCAGGCGCTGCTGTTCCTTCAGCGGCTTTGGATGTTGTCCTGCTGTAGCTGCAGCTCCAACTGCAAGTGCTTCTCGCGCTGCTTCTCCTGCTCGATCTGGGACTTTATGTCGTGGACCTGGCACGTGAGGTCCCAGAGCTGGCGGAGGCGCTGGTGGCGGCTGCCTCTGCTCCGAGACCCGGAGCTCCTCATACTCGGGGACTGGCCCAGCCTGCCGGCGGGGGCGATCGAGAGCGGGAGCGCTGCCTCGACTGGAGTCTTGAGCGCGCCACCATGGCGCTCCCAGAAGCCGGCAATAACCGCGTCAGCGCTCCTGTACCCAAAAACTTGTAAACTTAGCGAAACCACTCGCGACGCGATCACCACGATCGGTGTAGCGCTCATGCGCTGCGTACTGTAGTGTTGACCCATCTTGCCACCGCGCCACAGCGATGGACCTCAAGCCGCAGCGACTCACCCTCAGCGAGTCGACATTAAGCGCGGGGGCGCCAGGCGGAGGCAAGGGCGCGCCGAGCAGGCGCGCGCGTGCCTGAGCCGGCGCGGCTTGAGCTAGAAGGAGGAGGAGGAGGAGGAGGAGGAGGAGGAGGAGGAGGAGGAGGAGGAGGAGGGGGAGGAGGAGGACAGGAGCGGGGGCTGAGGAGGAGGAGGATTCGGGTTACAGTCCTGATTGTTCACGATGCTTAGTTTCTGTCCGAGACGTCAGATCTCTCGGGGGAGGCCCTTGCTCGGCGGCAGCCGGCGCGCCGGCCCGCGCGCCAGGCCAGGGGCTCTCGGTTACACGTGAGAGTGGTCCTTCGCGGGAGTGGCATGTTGTGGTGCGCGGCCGTCGGGGGGCGCGAGGGTGAGGTGGGGGAGGAGGAGGAGGAGGAGGAGGAGGAGGAGGAGGAGGGAGGAGTAGGAGGAGGAGGAGGAGGAGGAGGAGGAGGAGGAGGAGGAGGGGGGGGGAGGAGGAGGAGGAGGAGGAGGAGGAGGAGGAGGAGGAGGAGGAGGCGGAGGAGGAGGAGAAGGAGAAGGAGGAGGAGGAGGAGATGAGGAGGAGGAGGAGGAGGGAGAGAGGAGGAGGAGGAGGAGGAGCAGGAGGAGAGGCGGAGGAGGAGGAGGAGGAGGAGGAGGAGGAGGAAAGGAGAAGGAGGAGGAGGAGGAGGAGGGAGGAAGGAGGAGGAGGAGGAGGAGGACTCCGTAGCTATTTTGGCTCAAGTGGCCTGCTCCTTAACTTCCCAACCTCGGCTCGAGGAGCCCAGTGTGCTGTGCGGGGGGCCACGGCCTCATCCCTTCGGTCTGTGCGCGGGGGCGCCCGCGGCGATGCCAGCGCATGGCTCTCGTGTCGGGAACTGGGCGTGTGGAGGTTGCGGGTGCAAAGCGAACGAGTACTGGTGGACGTGGTGCAAGCACTGCGGCCGTCAGCGGTCAGGCTCTGGGAGTGTGCAACCTGCCCATGCGGGTGCCAAGGGGGTGCGGGGTGGCTCTCAGTCCGCTCCTCCTGGCCCTGGTCGTGTGCAGGCTCCTGGAAATTGGTTTTCGCCCTCCTCTACTCCAGGCACTCAGGGGAGTCCTAGCAAAAAGGAGATCCAGTCAGTCATACAGCTCCTTGAGGCCAATTCTGACTTCGAGGCAGCAGTGCAGTATAAGGACAAGCTTCGCGCCGTCGACCCCCCGCCCAAGTTGCAGTGGGGGCCGGCGAAGCAGGAGATGGAGAGGTGTCCGGCAGCCTTGGACAAGTCTGTGCGCAAGGCTAGTAACCTCCAGGCAGCCCTGGACCAGGCCGAGACCGACAGTGCTGCAGCGTTCCTGGCCCTTGAGGCAGCGAAAGCCAACTATGTCACAGCAGTGCGTGAGCTCGCCTCCACAGTTCAGCCCCAGCCCCAGCCCCAGCAGCCAGTCAAGCCGACACTGTCCCTGGAACAACTTATGGATGGTTGTCTTGAGGGGGTTCAGTTGGATGATGGTGGCCTGTTTGGGCTTGAGGAGGTGGGTTGGGAGCCGTCTCAGAAGGAGAGAGAGGAGGCAGCGAGGAGGAAGGAGCAGCTCGCTTCGGCCTTCAAGGAGGCTGCGGTCCAGGCGTTCGGGGCGTTCCGTGAGCAAGCCAAATCTGCCGTGGCCCAGCAGAAAGAGCTCAAAGCACGTCTTGCTGCTAAGAAACACCGCACTGATGAGAGCAGTGCGTCTGGGGGTGAAGGTGTGCTTGGCGTTGGCGTTGATCCTGGGGCCCCCTCAGAGGCAGCAGCAGCAGCAGCAGCAGCAGCAGCAGCAGCAGCAGCCCAAGCCCCAGCAGCCCCACCAGCCTCAGCAGCGGCGGGCCCCCCTCCCTCTGCTCCTGACCCAGGGGCCCCCAAGTCCACTGAGGAGCTTTTTCGGGCGGCCTGCGCCGTCGCCTCGAAGGGCGCAGTAAGGCTGGGGGCAAGAAGGCAGGGGGGGAGGGGGGGGGGCAGAGGTAGCAGGAGGAGGCGGCGCCACGGCAGCGGCAGCAGCAGCAGCAGCAGGAGCTAGGTCCGCGGGCGGAGGAGGGGCCGCTCAAGGTCACCACCCACCAAATCACCCCAACCCAACCCGAAGGCCTCAATTTGCCCTCCATTTCCAGTGGGGGGGGTCCGGGAACATCGAGAAAAAAAACACACATGGAGCCCATACCCCCCCCCCAACCCGAAATTCGGATATTCGGGTTGGGTTGGGGTGGTCTGGCAGGCAGTCAGCTGGCGCGGCCGCTGCCCTGGTTCCCCCGCCAAGGATGAGTGCAAGGCTAAACTGAGACGTTGGGCATGGTCGACCAACCTCAGTCCTAGCAGGCCCACTGAGGCGGGGGGGCGGTCTTCTGGAGTAGGGATCGCCGTGCCCAGCCATGTGTGCATGTCTCAGGCGCCGTGGCAAGGACCCCCTCTTCTCTCGGCGCCGCGGGCCACGATGACTTGGATCAGCAGCAGTGTGCCAGGAGGTTTTTTTTCCCCGATGTCGATTATCTTCCGACTGGCAACCCACTCGGGGATATTGGATGGCTGGGAGAAGTGCTCCATGCCTTCCGTTGGCCGTAAATCATCGGAGGAGACTGGAACTGCCCCCCTGCTCAACTCTGCCAGCTTGGTTTGGCGGGTAGGCTGGGAGGTCATATAGCATCGCCAGGGGAGGCCACATGCAGAAAGGGTAAGACTCGGAGGGAGCTGGATTATTTTGCTGTGTCCTCGGGGCTGGCGCCGTCCATAGTCCGGTCCAAGTGGCCCACGGCACCGCCATCACCCCGCACTACCCAGTCGCGCTCAAGTTGAAGTCTCGCCTGGTCCGAGCTGTGTACCCAGTGCTGTCAGGTCCCAGGAGGTTCCCCTTGGAGGCCCCTGCCCCCGCTCTGCCTGGGCCGCCAGACTGGAGCCACGCTGAGAACATGATCCCGCGGTGGGGGGCGGAGCCAGGGAGCAGCGGGCAGCAGGAGCTGGACAGAGCGAGTGGCATGTTTTTAGATCTAGTGGAGACGGAGCTGATTGCGGCTCACGGCCTAAAGGGGCCCGGCGAACGCAGGTATCGAGGTCGAGGCAGAGGATGGAAGTTGAAGACGGCACCTGAACTCCAGACCAGTGGAGGGCCGCATGCGCTGTCTTGCGCCAAGGCTGGCCCGCCGGGGTTGGGAGCTCAGGCGGGCGCCTTGCAGCAGGGGCGGGGCCAGGTTCGGGGTGTGCCCGCCGCCGCAGAGGACGCTTCCTGCTGCGAGGGATCGTCGGCCTCCGATGACCCTGCTACTGCTATTGCAGTTATACTGAGAGGCGAAGGCATCGACCCGCAGGAGGCAGTTAGCACCCCGCCCTTCGATGATTCAACCATTCGAGGGGTCGCCAGGTCGTTCAAGGAGCGCACTGCAGCGGGGGTCGACAGGTTGAGTCCGCGTGATCATTGTTGGCTCTCTGACCGCTGCCTCACCACCCTTGGGCTCTTGTGGCATTGAATGCTTGACAAGGGTCGCGCCCTCTCCCAGGTCTCCCTCATCATGATTGCTATGCTGGAAAAACCAGGGCGGCTTCAGACCCATCGGCTTGCTGGCTACGTTCATGAGGGCGTGGCCCCGTGCTGATCGGTCGGTGGCTCGCGATTGGGAGTTGCCGCACCAGAGTGATTTGATGCATGGATGCTCGGGCATGTCTGGTGAACGCGGGGTCTGGGACCAGGCCTTTACGGCAGAGCTGGCTCGGGCTACAGGCGCGTGCTCGGGAGAAGGTTTGATTGATCTTTCTAAGGCCTACGAACGCGTGGTCCACGGCAGATTGATTGACGCAGCCAAGGCTTGGCATTTCCCCTTGGACTTCTTGAGGCTTCTGATATGTCTATACAGGTGCCCTCGTATGCTCGTGGTGGGCCAAGACGCACCCTCCCCCTCATCGTGCTCCAGACGATTGTTGCTGGGTGTGGGTTTGCTACGGTTTTGCTTAAACTGCTGCTAATGACGACGCTTGGTAGAGTGGTGCTCAGAGTTCCGCATGCGCGAGTGTTCAAAGTCGTCGACGACATAACGCTTGGAATCCGTGGCACAGTCCAGTTCGTGGCGGCGCACCTCCCGTCTGTGGTGGGATATGCCTGCAGATTGTTGGAGTCGCTGGATTTAGTCTTACCCAGGATTAGGAGTAAAATTGCGTCCATGCATCAGTCTGTGAAACTGTTTGGGGTCTCGAGAAGCGGGGCTTCTCGGGGGCCTCTGTGGTCAGGAATCTCGTCGTCGACTTCCCCCTGGAAAGGCCCCGCGGGAAACCCGCTCAGCGCGCCTGAGCGAGCATGCTCCGCAAGAGGGCTCATAGGTTCCCCGGGCCCCGATCATCTTTCGCCAAGTTGACCAGGGTCGCCCGTGCAGGAGCGAAGCCAGCAGGACTGCACGGCGCCTCAGTCGCGGGAGTGCCCGACCGCATCCTCAAGCAGTTGCCCGCCTCGGTCGGGGAGTCGATCTTCGGGAAGGCCAAGGGCAGGAGTCGGACCATCGGATTCATGCTCTCGCCCACGCCCCTGTCTGATCCCACCTTCGTTGCCAACTCTGATCCGCTCGCCTCCTGGGCGGCTGCGGTCAGAGATAGATGGGCCCCCGAGAGGGACATGGCCTTGGCATTCGAGTCGCTTAGTAAGGAAGGAGGGCCCGCCTGGCAGCAGGTCAATGGGCCCACAGGGGCAATGCTAGCTACGCTTCGCAGGCTCGGCTGGACCCCGCTCCGCTGGGACCGTTGGGAGATGTCAGCTGGGCCGGTGGTTGACTTGCAGGAGTACGGGGCCCGGGCGGCCAAGGCTCTGGTGGATGCGGGGACCAAGGATGCATTTCTTCGGGATCTGAGCCTCCAAGGCGAGGCGTTAGGCGCTGGCGATGTGCCCCTGTGCCCGTGCCTTGGATCGCTCCGCGGGGTGTGCCAAGGTTTCCGCGTGTCTGGCAAGGCCCTGGAGGCCTCTCAAGCCGCCGCTGTGGCGTCGGGAGGCATGGCTAGCCAGGTTGACCTCTTCCTGGACCGCCGTTCGATCTCGACGGAGCGCAGGCCGCGCGGGCACCCGCGGGGCTCCAAGCAGCATAGGTTTTACCATTGCCTTGCCACGCACGGGCTCAGGCAGAATATGGGGGTCGACCGTTTGGTCCGAGCTGGTGCTCGTGTGGTTTCGGCTGAGCGGCGCCTGTTCTACAATAGAGGCCCCCATGACGCCCCCCATATTAGGTTATCTCCAGGGCCCCTGGCGCCGGAGCCGTGGAGGTGGCATGTCTTCCCGAGGTCTGGCCAGCTGATCGACGCGATCTGCTTGGACGGCTGGGCTCTTGACCCCACTCTGCCGCGGTGCTCTCGAGCTGGTTGGTCCGCGGCTTCTGCGACTCCGACTGGCCAGATCCGTAGGTAGGATGCACGGCCCCCTTCCGCACCCCCTGCAGACGTGTCTCGGGGGAGAGCTTTGGGCCCTGTACATGGCCCTGCTCAATGCGGACGTGGGGCCTCTTGAAGTTTGGACGGATTGCAAGGTGCTGATTGAAATTTGGAGCTTTGGCCCAGACCAGGATGCGTCGCGCTTGGCGCCTGCTGAGGTTTGGGCGAAAGTCTTGGCCAAAGCTCGAGATATAGGCTGGAGCCAGACCCAGCTTTTTTACCTAACAGCGAAGACTGATAGGTTTCTAGTGGTCTCAAAAGAGCTCACAGATCACTCCACAGGGGGGTCCGGGCAGGTGTTGGGGAGTTGCCGGGCGGCAGGGTGCCGGGCTCGTTTTTCACCAACAGTCACACACTTCGACTTCCCACATTCTCAATACCCGGATGCAACAGTCACACACTTCGTGCTCTTCGAGATCCCAGAACGCCATTCCCGGGCCACATTTAGAATAACCGGATGCAACAGTCACACACTTCGTGCTCTTCGAGTTCCCAGAACTCCATTCTTCCCGGGCCACATTCTGGAGGGCCGGATGCAACAGTCACACACTTCGTGCTTTCCCGTTCGAGCCAGAATTCCATCCCGGGCCCCCGTTTGAATGCCCGGAGCCAACTGTAGGCCACTTCGTGCTCTTCGAGTTTCCCAGAACTCCATTCCCGGGCCACATTTTGAATGCCCGGAGCCAACTGTAGGCCACTTCGTGCTCTTCGAGTTCCCAGAACTCCATTCCCGGGCCACATTTTGAATGCCCGTAGCCAACTGTAGGCAACTTCGTGCTCTTCGACTTCCCAGAACTCCCATTCCTGGGCCACATTTTCAGCAGGGGCAAGAGCACGACGAGGAGGAGGACGAGCAAGACCAGGAGGACGAGGACGAGCAGGAGCAGGACGAGGAGCAGGAGGAGCAGGAGAAGAAGGACGAGCAGGAGGAGGAGGAGGACGAGCAGGAGGAGGAGGACGACCAGGAGGAGGAGGACGACCAGGAAGAGGAGGAGGAGGAGGAGGAGGAGGGGAGGGGGAGGAGTACCAGGAGGAGGAGGAGGAGGAGGAGGAGGAGGGGAGGAATAGGGAGGAGGAGGAGGAGGAGGAGGAAGAGGACTAGGAGGCGGAGGATGGAGGGGGCGGGAGGTACCACGGAGGAGGAGACGCCGAGGACCACCACACAGGATGAGAGGAGGAGGGGGGGGGGGGGGGGGGGGGGGGGGGAGGAAGGGAGGAGGATGGAGGAGGAGGAGAGAAAACCAGCAGGAGGAGGACGAGCAAGACGGAGGAGGAGGGAACGGGACGCCAGGAAGAGAGGAGGAGAGGGAGGGGAGGGGGAGGACTACCAGGAGGAGGAGGAGGAGGAGGAGGAAGAGGAGGAGGAGGACGAGGAGGAGGAGGAGGAGGAGGACGAGGAGGAGGAGGGGGGGGAGAGCACCAGGAGGAGGAGAACGAGGACCACCAGGAGGAGGAGGAGGAGGAGGAGGAGGAGGAGGAGGAGGAGGAGAGCACCAGGAGGAGGAGGACGAGCAAGACGAGGAGGACGAGAACCAGGACGAGCAGGAGGAAGAGGAGGAGGAGGAGCAGGAGGAGGAGCAGGAGAAAGAGGAGGAGGAGGAGGAGGCAGGCTGAGGCTGAGGCTGTGACTGCGACTGCCGTTGCCGCTGCGACTGTCATCGCGAATGCGACTACGACTGCGAGAACAGCAGAATTCGACAACTGGATTTTCATCTGAATCTTAAGGGGAATGCTTTCAGATATGCTTCTACACATCGCTGTTAGGTTGCTTTGCCGGGATAATTAGGATCAAGGCTCATCTGTCCTGGAGCCAGGAGTACCCATTCTACGCGTGGAAAGGCAACCAGGAGGCCGATCATCTTGCGAAAGAAGGGGCCCTACTGCAAGAGCAGGCCGATCTGCTCCGCAGCTGACACAGCTCCAGGACGGAAGGAATTGGGCAGGTAGATGAGTTTTTTTGGATTGATGTTGGGAGGGCTGTCTCGGGGGGCCTCAAGGATGTCGAGCGCTGCAAGGGCAGTGGCAAGGCTCTGAAGGCCCCCCGCGATGCCCCTCAGCTCGAATTTGTCGCCAACCCCAACGGACACACGATCTGCAGAGATGGCGAGAGTTTTGTCTGTGAGTGTTGTGGATGTGGAGGCATGGGCATGTCCAGAGGTGCACTGGCGGCCTTCCCCTGCCCTGGCATCCCCGCAATTGATGCGACGGCGCAGCCGTCACACGTTCTCTGGATGGGCTCTGGACCTTCGGGGGCGGCGGCGTGCTGTCGAAGATGCGCGGCGTTCGGGGTTGTCCGCTCACGTTACTTGAAAGACAGGTGCAATCAGCACCCCCGCAATGCGGGGGCTGAGAGGTCCCTCGCCTTGCTCCTCGCGAGCAAGGACCCCAGCTCGAGGGCAGTGCTCGGTCGGAGTATTTTGGTCCAGCGCGGGAGGTAAGGTCCTCGGCGCTGGCCATATCGGCCCAGGGTGGCGTCTGAGAGAGAGGTCTGGGGCCTCTCTCTGAGGGAAGGCGGGGGAATGTCGGACGCGGTCTTTGGAGTGTTTTTTGCGGGCCTCACCGCCGAAGGCCGCGCTCCTCGTCGCCCCACGGCTGGGCGTGGCACGGAAAAGGGAGGCCTGGGAGCCGGGGTGGGGGGCCCTGGGGCAGGCTGTGAGCAGTTTTTCGACTGGCCTACTTGTAAGGGAAAAGAGTGGAGGACGAGGGGACGAAGGAAGAGGAGGAGGAGGAGGAGGAGGAGGAGGAGGACGACGATCCTGACCCTTTCGCCCTTTTCTGGTGGCCCTCATGGCATCGGCTGGGGGGCCCTGGGGCAGGCTCCGAGCAGATTTTCGATCGGGGGGGCCTCGCCCCTGGGCGTCGTGAAGGAACCGCGGCGGGCCTCCGCGCCCGGCCCGGCGCCCTCGCGGGTCGACCCGTCGGTGAGGACCACGTGCAACCACGAGGTCGAGATTGCCCGCCGTGCTGGTCTCGAGACGCTGGGTTCTTCGTGACGTCGGGTGTTGGGGGAGGTAGGGCAAGGGGTGGCCCTTAGACAAGCGCGTTCCAGGACTCGCAGAGTAGCTACTCGCAAATGGCCTGGATCCGCCGCGCGGGATCTACGATCCGTTACCTCGAAGCATACATTTCTACATATATATATATATATATAAAAAAAAGAATCCCTGCGAGGAGGCACTTTGCGAGTAGTGGAACGCGCTCGATGTACCCCCAAGGGACACCCAGCGCTCAACGCGGCAAACAATAGTGCGCTGATACAGCAGGCGACAGCGTAGCGGGCCTCTGCGTTGAGACGCAGCGTGGTCGGGGGTGCCTGCCGAACGCTCCGCGCCGCAGTGCGCCGACTACTGCCGCGCGCCAAATGTACTTCCAGCCACGCCCGATAATCTCAACCATCCTTATCCGCGTCCTCCTCCTCCTCCTCGTCCTCCTCCTCCTCCTCCTCCTCCTCCTCCTCCTCCTCCTCCTCCGCCCCCTCCTCCTACTCTGGGGAAACCGATCGGTACTGATACCGTTACTCCCCCGACCTCTCCTGGGGTGCGTTCTGACCAGGAGTTCGAGGCGAATCCAGCGGTGACGGCGAGGACCTCCCACGAGGCCCAAGAAGGAGACAACGAGGGAAGGGTAGAGGTATGGGTGCCTTTTCCTTCTGTCATCCTCCTCCTCCTCCTCCTCCTCCTCCTCCTCCTCCTCCTCCTCATCCTCCTCCTCCTCCTCCCCTCCTCCCTCCTCTCCTCCTCCTCCTCCTCCTCCTCCTCCTCCTCCTCCTCCTCCTCCTCCTCCTCCTCCCTCCGCCTCTCCTCCTCCTCCTCCTCCTCCTTCCTCTCCTCCTCCTCCTCCTCCTCCTCCTCCTCCTCCTCTCCCTGTCCTCCTCATGCGCCTCGTCCGCCTCCCTCCTCCTCCTCGTCTCCTCCTCCGTCCTCCTCCGCCTCCTGCTCCTCCTCTTTCTCCTCCCTGTCATCCTCATCCTCCTGCTCCTCCCCCAAAACGTTCCCTCGCTTCTGCGATGAGGTCAGCGCCGTGGTGCTCGACTCCCCGTTCTCGCGCTTCGACACCGTGGCCGCCTCCATGGCGGCCCCTTGCCGCTCCTGCTCCTGCGCGCATGGGGAGGAGGGATGCGTGACAGAGACACCAGGTGGTCCCAAGCGAAAGCTTTCGCACGTCCCATCTCTTCCTCCTTCCCCCTTCTTCTCCCTGCCCCTCCTCGTCCATCCTTTTTTTTCTCCTTCTCCCCACTCCCCTCCTCCTCCTCCTCCTCCTCCCTCCTCCCCCTCACTCCTCTCCTCCTCCTCCTCCTCCTCCTCCTCCTCCTCCTCATCATCATCATCATCATCATCAGAAAGAGCGCGTTCTGTGGTCGCTTGGAGGTGGAGGGTGGAACCTGACCCCCCCCCCTCCCGTGAAGGAGGGGGGGAGGAGGTTCGAACCCCACCCCCCACCCCTTCGCCCCCCCCATCCTCCCCTACTTCTCCTCTCTCCCTCTCCTCGGGCTGGCGCCTGCGTCGGCGGCGGCTGGTGGCGGCGGCGGGGACGACGACTTCCTTTTCTGGGACGGCGCCGGCGCCTGCGGCGGCTGGCGGCGGCGGCGGGGAGCGACGACGAGGACGACGGCGACGATGACGACGATGACGACGCTCCACCACCGTGCCTTGGTTTCGGGTCAGAGTCCTAATGGATGCCTCTTGGGCTCTCGTCGGAGGGCTCTCGGGGGCCTCTGAAGGGCATTTGTGCAGTCTCCTGGGCGCCTCTTGGGCGCTTCTTGGGGCCTCTCTGAGGTGGTGGTGGTGGTGGTGGTGGTGGTGGTGGTGGTGGTGGTGGTGGTGGTGGTGGTGGTGGTGGTGGTGGTGGTGGTGGTGGTGGTGATGGTTGTGGCGGTGGTGGTGGTGGTGGTGGTGGTGGTGGTGGTGGTGGTGGTGGTGGTGGTGGTGGTGGTGGTGGTGGTGTGGTTGGTGGTGGAGGTGGTGTGGAATCCTTGGGGCTGCCACAAAGCGCGCCCGTGCGAACGCTTGCCAGGGACGGGGCGGTGGCTACCCCGTTCGAGCCATGCCAAAATCCGTTTCAAGGTTTAGGGTCAGGTACCAGATTTACCAGAGCTCTCACGCATTGTGCGACGCAGGTGGCGACGGCACATGCGGCAAAACAGTGGGTTCACGGAAGGCCGCGCGGTCCAACCTCATTCGCGGCGTCGTCAAAATAGGAAAAGAGTTGTCCAAGGTGGGCTTGAAGCTGGCAAAGAAAATTTCCATCGCGCGCCCAAGCCATGATGACGCGCACAGCGCGTCGAAGGCGGCTAACCCTGAGGGATTCGCAGCCCAGGTCGCCACGCAGGCCGCATGCCTTGAAGTTGAGTTTAGTTGCGGCAGGCTGGGGCGAGCCACGCAGACGCAGCTGCACGCCAACGCGCAAGACGATCAGTGAGCAGGTCAAACGGTTCAGTCGGGCATCCAGGCGTTACGCAGCCATCTCAAGACTCGAGCGCAGTGGAGGCCGCCCAGCAGGAACGCACGGATTTCATAATCACTGAGTATTTATGCCTCATGAAGTGCATCGACGCGCGGCCGGCGAACAGGCAAGCTCACCTTGAGCAGCGACCACGGATGCGCCACGTCTGGGGCAAAGCGCAGGCGAAGCTGAAGAGTTTGGACAGCAGATGTCCGGCGAGATCGCTGCGCGGCCCGAATTCGGCCACCATGCTGACGCTCCTCGGGCGCAATTGGTGTCCCGCGCAGGCTGCAGCGTGGCCCTGCGCATCCTTGCATGGCACTGCGGAGTAGTGGCGGTTCACAGGCGCTATACACACAGGAAACAAATGGTTGGACAAAGACAATGACATTTTGCAAGAAGTCAAAGCATCAGCGGAGTTGTTGAAGATATCATAGGTAAGGATCCATTCAGATTGTTGTTGACATTAGTGTCGCAGCTACCACGTGGGAATCGATTAAGTGAGCTTCTGGTAGGCATATGAGGGTTTGGGACGAGGCCGAGAAAATATAGATGGAGGAAAGGGACATGAGGACATGAGGCGTGTGACAGATGCAAGGCAGAGAGTGAGTCAGCGCTGCGCAGATTCTGGAAGTGCGACAAGAACGCGGACGCCTTGCCGCACGCCAATTCACAGGATCTGGCCCCTGAAACACCCAGGTCGACAAGGCGGAGCGCGACTGGCTCAGGGGCCTCATCCTGTCGGGTTGGATTGCATTCCCCGAGCCATACCAGGACGCGAGCTCGGAACTCACAGGCATAAGTGGCCTTGCCCAGGGCGTCTTCGGGAAGGGAGTAGCCAAGGAGCCGATGGAGATCTTCGGAGGCGCCAGCGGAGGCGAGGACTCGGGACTGCCGCGGTTCCGCAACGTAGGAGTGGCCATCGTGCGCATCCAACTCAACGGCACGGCGTCCGGCCCGCTGTCTGGCGGCCGCCAGGTGGTGGCACGGAGAGAATTCGTGGCGCTGCACTTTGCTTCGTGGTGCACCGGCAGATGTATGAGATTTGTGACAGATTGCGAGCACGTAGCACATGGGTGGTATTCCTAACGATGTGAATTCCCAGGAGGCGAGGACGACGCCATCTGGAACTTGATAGGACAGATCATCAAGACGGGGTGCTATACGGAGATTGCGGTCCTATGGGCCCACTCACACCAGACCGCCACTGACGCGGCTGACGGTCGTGCCATGCGTCGACTGGTTCTGGGCAATTTTATTGCAGACGATTTTGCTGGGCTTGCGGCTGCCCGGCCAGACTTCCAACGGCAGATCTCACAATGGGTGTTGCTACGCGAGAGAAAAGCGCATTTGATCAGACTGCGTCTCCAGTACGCCATGCTCGGCAGCATCAAGGATCGACGGACGCGGGTCGGGCCGCGAAGGATTCCGGGACAGGGTCCCAGTGAGTGCTCTCCCCCTCCTCCCTCTCCCCATCCGCCTGCCGCTGCCGTCGCCGCTTCGTTCTCTACGCATGGGTTGGCTGATTGTCCGGAGAGGTGTCTGCAGTTCAGTCGGCCACCCTCGCAACGATGGAAGAAACCATTCGGTGTGAGTGTCCGATTTAATATAATGCTGATGGGCAATTTTCTCGCCTTCAAGGGGGCTCGGATTCATATCGCGGGGGGTTGAACCCACACTACGCACGCCTTGAATGTTCATCCGACCCTTCAGGCTTGGTTTTGCCCCGCAATAACCGCAGGAAGCATTCAAGAACCCCCCCCCCCCTTCCGGCAAATCGATAACCCTTCCGCACCCTGGAAGCGTTACCTGGCACCAGGAGCCCTCCTCCTCCTCCTCCTCCTCCTCCTCCTCCTCCTCCTCCTCCTCCTCCTCCTCCTCCTCCTCCTCCTCCTCCTCCTCCTCTCCTCCACCCACGAACTTCCTCCTGCCCCCTCCTCCTCCTCCTCCTCCTCCTCCTCCTCCTCCTCCTCCTCCTCCTCTCCTCCTCCTCCTCCTCCCGCGCCCCCCCCCTTCCCTCGGGGCCCAAGGCCTGTCAGGGCACAAGTCACCTGGGGTTTCCCCTCTGGGCCTTCTCCTGAGCAGGAGGAGGAGACGAGATGAGGAATAATCCTAGATAAATAGAACTGGATTGTTTTTTTCGCGTGGCCGGGTGCTAAGATAACGCCACGGTGCGGGGGGGGCGGGATACCCTCTCGTGGACCTCCCCCTAGGACGGCCGATGAAAATCAATTTCTAGAAGGGTTTTGAATGAGAAATCTCTTCCAAGAGGCCAGCAGATCAGAAGAGAGAAAAGGAGGAGGAGGAGGAGGAGGAGGAGGAGAAGGAGGAGGAGGAGGAGGAGAAGGATGAGAAGGAGGAGGAGGAGGAGAGGAGGAGGAGGAGAAGGAGGAGGAGGAGGAGGAGAGGAGAAGGAGGAACAAGACAAGGAACATGAACAGGAAAAGGAGGAGAAGCAGGAGCAGGGAAAGCTTCTCAGTTGTCTCTCAGCTTTCCCAGGTTTCTCAGCTTCCCCAGGTTTCTCAGCTTTCCCAGGTTTCTCAGCCTTTCCAGTTGATTCAGAACGGATCGTCGGCAGATTGTCTTGTGTCTTGCCCAGGTCAGATTGGATTCTTGATGAGATGGAAGCGTCGCTCACAAGTCTGAAGCACTGGAAGGAGAGGAGGCGATGGAGGAGGAGGAGGAGGAAGAGAAGGAGGAGAACGAATGTTTAGGAATCTCTAGGAATCCTCAGGAATCCTGAGGACCCTGTAGGAATCCTTAGGAATCCTAACATTCATGAGGAATCCCCTGGAATTTGTGACGAGCCCTTAGGAATTTAAAGGAGTCTTCTGGAATTCTGAGGAATCCACCGAAAGCTTTAGGAAGGCGCAGGAATCGTAAGGGAATCCTTAAGAATCCTAGATAAATCCTTAGGAATCCCTAGGACACCCGCAGGAATAGAACTGGAGTGTCTTTTCGCGTGGCCGGGTGCTAAGATAACGCCACGGTGCGGTGGGGGGCGGGATACCCTCTCGTGGACCTTCCCCTAGGACGGCCGATGAACATCAATTTCTAGAAGGGTTTTGAATGAGAAATCTCTTCCAAGAGGCCAACATATCAGAAGAGAGAACAGGAGGAGGAGGAGGAGGAGGAGGAGGAGGAGGAGGAGGAGAAGGAGGAGGAGGAGGAGGAGGAGGAGGAGAGGAGGAGGAGGAGGAGGAGGAGGAGAAGGAGGAGGAGGAGGAGGAGGAGGAGGAGGAGAGGAGAAGGAGGAGCAAGACAAGGAACATGAGCAGGAAAAGGAGGAGAAGTAGGAGCAGGGAAAGCTTCTTTGGGAAGGGTCCTCAGCAGGTCTCTCAGAGAGGTCCCGAAGCAGGCCTCTCAGACCTCCGAAGCAGACCTTTGAGCAGGTTCCTAAGCAGAAGCAGACGCAGGCCTCTGAGCAGGCTCCTGAGCAGGCGTCTAAGCAGGCTCCCAGGCAGGCCTCTTAGCACGCCTCGTTTTCCAGGGGCCAGGCCTCCGCGAATTTGTTTTGTGTCCGGGTGCTAAACCTATCGTTCGGTTATTTCGGCCCTTCGGAATATCGAATAAAAATGCGGTGCTAAGATATCGCCGGGGGGGTTCTTAAATGCTTCCTCGGGTTAGCCGATAAGGCTTTGAATTGGCCAGACGACGAGTACAGGTAAGGCATACGTTGACAGGATCGAACGGCCCCTAAAGTCTTGAGCCGATCCGGGCAATCGACTCGACGCTCGAAGGTCCCATGGCCCAGGTCGTCGATGCAAGTTGGGAAACCAACCTGCCTCCGCAGCGGTGTCCACCCCACCCCACTCCACTATTATTCCTCCTCCTCCTCCTCCTCCTCCTCCTCCTCCTCCTCCTCCTCCTCTGGGCATTGGCCTGGCACAGTGTTTCTCGGCGTAGGTCCGAGATGCGTGCCTAGGTAGTGGGCCTTGCAGACCAAGGCGTTGCATCAGATCCCTCAGATCCCTTCATACGATCCTTATTCTGTGCCACCAAACTGGCCGATAGCAACTGGATCAGGGGGCTCCCATCCGACCCATCAACAACAATACGACATCATTGTTGTTCGTCTCAATATGGGCATTTTATCATCGACGCTGTAAAATGCGCGACGGGAGTGCGACGCCGAGCACATCCCGCAAGAAAGGCCGACATGTCGTTTTCGTTTCGGCGCCGCGCTCATTGTTCTCAAGAGTTGACTTCCCGCTTGGACGCGGCGCACAGCTTTCGCACGCAAGCACGCCGACGTGCGAGCGGGCGAAAATGTCGTTGTCGCTTCGGCGCCGCGCAAATGTCGCCTGGAAGCGACGCTTCCGCCCCGACACGGCGCATGCTTTTATTCACTACTTTTGAGGGGCCCGCGCGAAGGGGCGACATGTCGACCTCGCCCAATCTCCGTGTACATTTCCTCTGAACGAGGCGTTTCCGCGCGGGTGCGGCGCGTGGTTCCTTCGCCGAATCGCATGGAAGCAACAGCGGCAGAGGGTGCCGACGAGAGAGCGAGAGCGAGAGCGGGACGAGAAATGCCGACCTCGCCCAAGCGCCGCGCAACGTACGAGTGAAAGCGGCAGCGCTGTGTCAGCGCGGCGTATGCTTCGTCTTCGCCGCGCCCATCGGAAATTTGAACGCGCCCTCCCTTGCGCGGCCCGCGGAATGTTTCCTTCACCACGCCATCAGAAACGGGGCCGCGCGCAAGCGCCTTCCGTTCGCGGGGTGGGAGCGCGATCCAGTCCCAACATCAAGTGGTGCCACGATGTGTTGTTATGCTCTGGGCAAGGGATCAAGGATACGCCGGGCCCTATGTTTCGCTCGATGTGGCTAAGATGCCTCTTCCTCCTCTTCCTCCTCCTCCTCCTCCTCCTCCTCTTACCTCCTCTTACCTCCTCTTACCTCCTCCTAATCCTCCTCCTCTTCCTACTCCTCCTCGTCCTCCTCCTCCTCCTCCTCCTCCTCCTCCTCCGCCTCCAACCCTCCTCCTCCGCTCCCAATCCTCCTCCTCCTCTTCCTCCTCCTCCTCCTCCTCCTCGTCCTCCTCATCCTCCTCATCCTCCTCCTCGTCCTCCTCGTCCTCCTCCTACTCTTCCTCCCCCTCTTACCTCCTCCTCCTCCTCCTCTCCTTTTCCTCCCATCCTCCTCCTCTCCTCCTCCTCCTCCTTCACCTTCCCTCACTCCTCCTCCTCCGCCCCGTTACCTTCCTCCTCTGCTCCCAATCTCCTCCTCCTCCTCCTCTCCTCCTCCTCCTTCCTCCTCATCCTCCGGATCATCATCATAATCATAACCATCATCATCATCATCATCATCATCATCATCATCATCATCATCATCATAAAGTCATCGTCAGCATCATCATCATTCATCATCATCATCATCATCCTCATCATCATCATCATCCTCATCATCATCATCATCCCATCTCATCCTCATCATCCTCATCATCTCATCATCATCATCATCATCATCTCATCATCATCATCATCATCATCATATCATCATCCTCTTCCTCTTCCTCTTCCTCTTCCCCTCCTTCCACCTCCTCCTCCTCGTCCTCCTCCTCCTCCTCCACCCCAGCCCCCCCCCCCCATCCGCCCCAATCTTCCTCCTTCTCCTCCTCCTCCTCAGCATCATCATCATCATCATCATCATCATCATCATCAGCATCATCATCATCATCATCAGCAGCAGCAGCAGCATCATCAGCCTCATCCTCATCCTCATCCTCATCCTCATCCTCCTCGTCCTCCTCATCCTCACCATCGTCCTCATCCTTCTCTTGTTGCTTCCTCCTCCTTCTTCCTCCGCCCCCAACCCTCCTCCTCCGCTCCCAATCCTCATCCTCCTCCTCCTCCTCTTCATCATCCTCCTCTTCTTCCTCCTCCTCATCATCATCCTCATCCTCATCCTCAGCCTCCTCCTCCTCTTTTTGCTTCCTGCTCCTCCGCCCCCAACCCTCTTCATCCGCCCCCAATCCTCCTCCTCCTCCTGCTCCCCCCCTCCTCGCCCCCATCCGTCTGCCACGCGCCGCCGCGGCAGGGCGTCCCCCCCCCCCCCCCTCGGGGCGCCCCGCCGCGGGAGGTGGAGACCCAGAGCCAGAGGCTGATGGGCGACGGGTGTTTCGTTCCAGGCTCGCGCCCGAAGCCAGCAGCCCCTCCTCCTCGTCACGTTTACTCCTCCGCCTCCGCCCCCAATCCTCCTCCTCCTCCGTCTCCTCCTCCTCCTCCGCCTCCTCCTCCACCTCCTCCTCCTCCTACTACTACTACTACTACTACTACTACTACTACTACTACTACTACTACTACTACTACTACTACTACTACTACTACTACTACTACTACTACTACTTACTACTACTACTACTACTACTACTACTACTACTACTACTACTACTACTACTACTACTACTACTACTACTACTACTACTACTACTACTACTACTACTACTACTACTACTACTACTACTGCTACTGCTACTGCTACTGCTACTGCTACTGCTACTGCTACTGCTACTGCTACTGCTACTGCTACTGCTACTACTACTACTACTACTACTACTACTACTACTACTACTACTACTACTACTACTACTACTACTCCTACTCCTACTCCTACTCCTAATCCTAATCCTACTCATACTCATACTCATACTCATACTCCTCCTACCCCTCTTCTTCCCTCCTCTTCCTCCGCCTCCTCCTCCTCTTCCTCCTCCTCCTCCTTCTCCTCCTCCTCCCTCTCCTCTTCCCTCCTCTTCCTCCTTCTCCTCCTCCTCCTCCTCCTCCTCCTCCTTCTCCTCCTCTTCGCGCCACGCGCGCGTCAGGCTGCATGGCGTCCCCGTTCATCGCCATGGTGGCCAGCTCCATCAAGGCCCTGGCAGGGCGTGGGTGCGAGGGCGAGGGCGAGAGCGAGGGTGCGGATTGTCGGAAGGGAACGGGTGAGGATGGCGAGAGGGAGAGAGGCGGGGGCCGCGGGCGTGGGGGAGGACGAGGGGGAGGGCGAGAACGAGGGGGGAGGGGAGGGGCAAAAAAAGAGGTGAGGCGGAGAGCGAGGGGGAGGGCGAGAAGGAGGGGGAGCGGGAGGGAGGAGGAGGGGGGGGAACGGGGCAGGGGAGAGAGAGGCGAGGGCGAGGGCGCGAGGAGGAGGACGAGGGAGGAGCGGAGTGGAGCCCCTCTCCTCTCGGGAGCGCCCTTCAGGTTGCGTGCTCCCCCCTCGAGGGAGGGGGGGGGGCAGCGTGGCCCTGTCCGAGAGCGGGATTGGTTCTTTAAAAGGTCGGCGGCTGGGTGTTGCCGCTCGGAGTTCCCCCGTCGCTTGCCTGCGCCCGACAGCCCCCGCTGCAGGAACGAGGCGGCACCAGGAGCGCCACGGGTCCGATCCGGCATTCCTCCTCGCCCCCGTCTTCATCATCAGCATCATCATCATCATCACCATCATCATCATCATCAGCAGCATCATCAGCATCATCAGCATCATCAGCATCATCAGCATCAGCATCAGCATCATCATCATCATCATCAGCATCAGCATCAGCATCAGCATTAGCAGCATCATCATCATCAACCTCCCTCCTTCTGCTCCCCACTCTTCCTTGCCTTTCTCCTCCTGCTCCTCCTCGTCCTCCTCATTGTCCTCCTCGTCATCCTCAGTATCACCACCACTACCACCACCACCACCACCACCATTGCAAGCATCACCATCACCACCACCATCATCATCCTTGTCATTATAATCATCCGCATCCTTGTCATTATAATCATCCGCATCCATCATCCGCATCCTTGTCATTATAATCATCAGACCGAATCAGCATCATCATCAGCAGCGTCATCAGCATCATCATCAACATCATCATTAGCATCATCATAATCGTCATCATCATCAGCAGCAGCATCATCGTTATCGTCATCGGCATCGGCATCGTCGCCATCGTCTATCGTATACATCATCACCAACCGCATCATCATCATCATCATCATCATCATCATCGTCATCATCGTCATCGTCATCATCATCAGCATCAGCATCATCATCTGCATCATCAGCAGAATCATCAGTAACATCATCAGCAGCGGTTTCGTCATAATCCGCAGCAGCGTCTTCATCATCAGCCTCATCATCAGCAGCAGCATCATCGTCAGCATCGTCATCATCAGCAGCAGCAGACGTAACATCATCAGTATCCGCATCGTCCGCATCACCACCACCAACAACAACAGCAATAAGATCAGCATCATATCGTCAACTGCGCCGTCATCATCCCATACATCATCATATGCATCATCACCAGCATCATGATCATCAGCATCATCATCAGCAGCATCATCGTCGTCAGCATCATCATAAGCAGCATAACCAACAACATCAGCATCATCAGCAGCAGCATCATCGTCATCGTCGTCATAAACGTCAGCATTCGCAGCATCAGCATCGTCATCATCATCATCGCTGTCACCATCATTCGTCATAGTGATTATGACCATCAGAATACATCCTCTTCTTCTTCCTCTTCCCTTCCCTCTCGTCCTCATGCCCCCTCCTCCTATTCCTCTCCTCCCTCCCTCCCTCCTCCTCCTCCTCCTCCTCCTCGTCATCATCATCATCATCATAATCATCATCATCATCATCATCATCATCATCATCATCATCATCATCATCATCAGCATCATCATCATCATCCTTTCTCCTCCCCCCTCCTCATCCTCCTCCTCCTCTCCTCCTTCTCCTCTCCTCCTTCCTCTCCTCCTCCTCCTCCTCCTCCCCTCCTCCTCCTCCTCCTCCCCCTCCTCCCCTTCCTCCTCCTCCTCCTGCTCCCCCCCCTCCTCCTCCTCCTCCTCCTCCTCCTCCTCCTCCTCCTCCTCCTCCTCCTCCTCCTCCTCCTCCTCCTCCTTCCCCAATCTCTCCGGCTGGCCGCGGGCAAGCTGGCGCCGCCCAGAGGCGGGGGGGGGTATCCCCGGCAGAAGCGGGCGGGAGGGGAGCGCGCCGGGGGAAGGGGGATGCGGCGGGGAGGATAAAGCAGTGGCGAAGCATCTTGGCTTCCGATGAGCCCACCAAAGAATGTTCTAATAACCTTTTGTGGTCTGCGCGAGATGTTCTTAGAACTGTTCTTGCTGAGTCTGTATTGGTTTAACACATCGGGCTTATGTCCTAAGAACATTGTTTTCTTATTACAGCAGTTTGGGGTTCTAAGAACACTCCATGGTAGGCCTATAGAAATGCTGGGACGGTCGGTCCCTGCTCAACAGGAGTGGGGTACAGTGGGGGAGCGCATCCAGAAACCATATGCGGTTCGTCAGGGTGTCCCGGGTTCCTTCGCTCCGCGCGCTGCGCAGTGGCTTCCCGCGGCCGTAGAGGAAATTGCTGTGTTCAGGGTGTTCCAGGCCCCCCCTTTAGGTGCATCTCGCGCGCGGGCTTTCAGGGTTTGGTTTCTTGCGAGGCTTTCTTGCGGCCGCGCCCGCACCGTAGCGGACGAAGAACGGTACATTGGAGCGTTCCAGAAAGGGTCCAGGGCTTCCCAAATCCGCAACATCACAAAAAACGTTCCGCCATCGGGGACGTGTCTCCCTGGGGCGGCGAGAAGGCCCCATGCGTACCCCTTGGGTGGCACGTCCAGGTGCATATTGTCCAGCCGCTCTGGGGCAGGCGTCCCCGCTGGCGGAGGAGTTTACATCATATCACGCTTCATCCGCGAAAGGGGGCAGGCAGGAGGGACCAGGCGAGGAACGGAGGGCGTGAGAAGACGCGCCTCTTGTCTCGGTGCGATCGAAACATTTACGGGGAGCCTGGGGACGAGGACCGGCAGCAGTTCCTGCCCAGAATGAACGGGACATGTTGTCGGCGTGGCCGCGGGTGGTGCCCACTGAGACCAACAGGTCGCCTGCAACAGCGGCCGCTGTCGTCTTTCACCACATTTGCTGCTGGGCATCCTATCCGTTTTTGTTCAGCTGCCATTCAAGGCGTGCCACTTGCTCATACCTCCTTCCTTCCCCTCTCCACCCGCTCCCACCCCCTCGTCATTCTCGCCCCCCCTCCACATGCAGGAGCCTCGGGTGCTTATTCTCTGATCCTGCCATCGCTGATCTGAGGCCGCCTCCGCGTCGACTCCATCCGCTCGTGGAAGGCGGCGACGGAGCGGTCGCGGAGGCTTGCACTGATGCATCTAGCACAGAGACCCACGCGAAGCAAGCTCGGGTAGCCCGTGGCCAAGCCAGCCCCCCCCGTCCCAGTTTGACAGTTGCGACTCCCAGGGCGGACGGCATCCCCTCCTCGGCGCCTGCCGCTGCCGCTGGCTCTTCCTCGTCCTCGTCTCCCGGGCGCCCCTCACCACAGGGGGCGCGGAGCAGTGGAGAGGCCTCCTCGCGGTGCCGCTCGCGGGCCCTTCGGGGTGGGCCCGCGAGGCGCTGCGGAGCCTCGAGTTGAGGTTCCGCCCAGGCCGGCGAGGCGACTGCCTGCAGGGTGCCTATCGCTGTCGTGTCGTGCCTTCGTGGCGTCTCGGGGGGCAGCGTGACGGGGCGGGGGGGGGGAGCTCCCAGGGGGGGGGGGGATGCATCGACCCACAATCGCCCACTCAGCGCAGATCGGGGCTTGACAGCCCACCCCGCCCAGGAACGTGCTGTGTCGCTGTCGGGGGCCTATCGCCGATCTATCCGCGATGCATCGCCTATTTCGAGTCGGTATTTCGCCCCCTGAACTGGCCCCCCATATCGGTCCCCTCGCCGTTGATTGTCGTGTCCCTCTCGTGTCCCCTTCGCCCCGGAGTGGCTGGTACGACTCCTCTTGCGTCTCCTGTCTGCCATCCATCGAGGGCCCGCCCGCCCGGCCTGGAGGACACTGCATGGAAGTGCGCAAGGGGAACGCAAGCACAAATGGAGCGGCCGTGCTTGCTGCGTCTGGGCTGCTCGACCGCTACTTGTCATCGAGGTTGGTGGCACTCTGTTGTGGCCTGCTCCCGGCGCGCGACTTCCGCGAGTTTGCCAACGGGGCGTTGCAGCCTAATTTGGTCGATGAGTAACCTGGACACTCACTCTCCACGCCCTCAGCGACGCGGCTCCCCCTCCTCCTCCTCCTCCTCCGCCTCCTCCTCCTCCTCCCCCTCCTCCCCCTCCTCCTCCTCCTCCTCCTCCTCCTCCTCCTCCTCCTCCTCCTCCTCCTTCCACCTCATTCGTCGTCGTCGTCGTCGTCGTCGTCGTCGTCGTCCCCCTCCAAGGGGGAGAGACCAGATGGCGCCGGCTGCGGGGGCCTCCGCTCCCCTGGGCGCCCCCGCCGCGTCAGGCCCTGCCGGCCGCCCAGCGGATCCCAGAGCCCCCCCCTGGCGAGGCGAGGGCCAGAGGGGGGCAAGGAGTGACGGGGTCTCGAGGAGGGATGGGGGGCGAGCAGGGAGGCGCGGAGGAAGAGGAGGAGGCGGAGGAGGAGGAGGTGGAGGAGGTGGCGGAGGAAGTGGAAACAGAGGAGAGGAGGAGGAGGAGGAGGAGGAGGAGGAGGAGGATGAGGGTGGGCTGGGCGTTCTCTCTGCGACTTCCTCATCACTTGTGATCCTTAAGTTGAATTGCTGCAGCGTGCTCACGGATGGAGGGCGGGTGGCTTTCAAAATATTTGAACAGATTGCACAGTTTTACGGGTGGTCTTCAAACTGTGGTTCTCGCTTTAGCGCCGAGCACGTCCGTCTTAACAGTTTGCATGAGCTTCACGGATGGAGACGGAAAACCCATGAAGCAAGCAACCAGGCAGCATGCGGTTCGACCAACAGTTGAACCACCAGGATAGCGCAAGGCAGCAGGCGAGCAGACCAGCAGGTAAGCGATCCCGCCCTCCGCGACGGAGCTTCTCCCCTTCGCGACGGCTCCCCCAGGGTTCCCAAGAGCTCTCCCAGGCCCGTCACTCCTTCCCCCCTCTCTCTCATCGCTCCTTGCTAGTCTCCGCTCGAGTAACTTCGGATACAGGTGTAGCCACAGACGACACGCCCAGCATTACCATTGATCGCATCGCGAGAGTGGGCCCACGCAAACCAAGGTGTAACTGATTCGTGTGAAGCCCCTCCAGTACCCGCGCGCGCGCGCCGTGGCCCCGCAAGGTCATCGCCGTGAGCGTGCTAATCCTCAGCAGCCCAGGCCACCAGGCAGAGGCCGCCAAATGGTACGCTTACAGGGCAGCGGCCCGGCCCGAAAGGCAGTTTCCATCGCCGCACTCCAGAGCCGTGGCGACGTCCACCGAGCAGTCGCTGCATGCCACGAGCCCACTCATGAGCACCAAACTGATTCCGGCACCATTTACCAACAGGATCGCTCCAACCAGGACAAGCTCAGGGGCGAGCTGATGAACCTGTGCGGGAAAAAGCGGATCAGCTACGCCATGCTGCACTACAGTCAACCCGCACAGTAAGGATGGGCAACCTTCCCCCTTGCATCCTTGCCTCCTGGGTCCATCCTTGGCCACTTTCATATGCCGCGCCCTGCTCGAAAAGCTTCACAATGGGCGTCCAGGACCCTTGCGTCCTTATCGCGCATCCTTACTACACTGGTTGATTGCACTTCCTGACGCACAAAACGGGCCCCAGCCGTGACCCACCAGGTCCACGGCCTCCGCCGACGTCCCCCAAGGCAACAGGGACCGCCCCGCACCAAAGTGGGATGCACCCGTCGCTCTTGCTCACGACAATGCGGAGGACGGCACACCGTACACCAGCAGCGTGTCTTTCCACACGCGAGAAGAGGGCAGTAGGATTTTGCTACCAAGTCGCCGACAAGACAAGCCCCCCCACGCCCTTCCGTCCTGCGACCAAAGACCAATCAACACTATTTACCCAGGAGAACAAGTCCTGATCCCTGTCCTCCGTTTCATGGCTAAGGCTACCAAGCCCACGCCAGCTCACGCCAGGACACACATACGGCGTCGCACCAGCACGGCAGGGGTCATTTACCTCCCAGTTCTCGGGGGCAGTTTCCATCAACAGCACGCGGGCCAAGGAGCGCCATAAGACGGCGAAGCTTGGCCATGCATGCAAACAGCTCGATGACAACTTCACCGACGCTTCCACTGCCATCTGTGCCTCCCTCCTCCGCACCGCACAACTACCTGAGCCCGTGGAGCTACTGGGACGTCACGGCCTGGCAGTTGGCAAACGCAGGCTCACCGCCATTTGTGGCATCAAACCGACCGATGTACCAGCCGTTGTGGCCGTCTCCGGCCAAGTGGGGATCCAGTTTGACATCAGCACGGCGCGGTATCAAGGCGGCCAACAGATCACATTCCAAGAGGCTCACCAGGCCTCCCAATGGTTCAACGCTTTCGGAACTATTCGCGCCGACAGGCGACTAGGCGTCCGCGTGAACCCCGGCGTGAACGACGCCAAGCAAGTCTCCCTCGAGCCCAGGGGAACTCACGCGGCCGGCGCATGTGCATACAAAATACCGTGTCACAGGCATCGAGGCCCTGAGCGCCACGAAAACGCAAACCACCAAAGTTTTCGCATCCATCCAAGGGCACGGCAAAGTCCAGCACACGGGATGGGGCAACGCCACCAGGGGGGATTTTGCCATCGTCAAAGCGGCCAGACCCCCGCCCAATGTCACCACCGTTCATGTTCAAGGACCCGCCATCCCGTGGACCATCACTCAGTTGGAGACCACCTCCAAGACGGACCCACCGAAAACGCCGACGGAGAAGATCGCCCCACCAGAGAATCGATGTGCCCCACCGTCGGCGGGGCACATCCCCACACTCCCTTGTAACGTTGCCCCTTGTGACCCACGGTCTGTGGGGCTGCCCCTTGTGACCCCCGGTCTGTGGGGCACAGTCCCGCACTCCGTTGTGACAAAGGCCTTTGTGACCCTCTGTCTGTGGGGTGCTGCCCCACGCTCCCTTGTGACCCTTGCGACCCTTGCGGCCCTGCCCCCCTGCGGCCCACCGTCTGCGGGGCACTGCTCCGCAGTCCCTGGTGACCCTCTGGGACCTTCGCGGCCCTGCCCTCCCCGTGACCACGGTCCGTGGAGCTGGCCCACGGATCCTTGTGGCCCTGCCCCCCCTTGTGACCCACAGCCCCTTCAGACAATGGCCACCGCGCCCCTCTTGTCTGCGAAGGTGCTGCCTCACGCTCCCTTGTGGCCCTTGTGGCCCCTGCGACCCTGCCCCCTGTGACCCCCTGCGACCAGGGCACAGCCCCACAGTCCCCGGTGACCCTCTAGGACCTTTGCGGCGTTGCCCCCCCCCCTCCCGACCCGCGGTCTGCGGGAGACTGCCCCGCAGCTTCGCGCGGCCCTGCCCCCCAAGTGACCCGCAGCCCGCGGAACACGGCCCCGCACTCCCACGTGACATTGCCATACCTGCGCAAGACGAGGAAGAGCGGGAAGGAGGAGGGGTTGGGGGGGGGGGGGGGGCGAACGCCCGGCCCGCCCCGCCGAGGGGGAGCGGGAGAAAGGCGGGGGACAGAGGGGGAACAGATGGGGCACGAGGGGGGGCTGGGAGGAGGAGGGAGGCGGGGAAGCTCCCTGGCCCCTGCCTCTGCCAACGGCCCTAAATCAATTCTGGGGTGAATCGATTCTGCAGTCTACCCCCTACGCGAATGCCCCCTCCCCAGATGGCCCTGCAGCATTCACGGTCCACGACTTTTGCACAGCAGAGCGTCCGCACACAGAGTGTCCAGCCCTGCCCTACCCCCGCGGGAGGGGAAGTCCCCCGTCATGGTCGTCGTCGTCGTCGGTCACCTCCGTCGTCGTCGTCGTCGTCGTCGTCGTCGTCGTCGTCGTCGTCGTCGTCGTCGTCGTCGTCGTCGTCGTCATCGTCCGTGGTTGGCCGTCGTTGTCGTCGTCGTCGTCGAAGAAGAAGAAGAACAATAATTGCATAAACATTGACTTTCGGAGCTCCGCGCGATTTTCATGGATCGGCGCTGGGCCCCCCTCCCTGGCGCGCGGAACGCGCTGGGGGCAGCGCCAGAGGCACCAGGGGCAGCGCAGATCCAAGAAATCCGAGCGGAGCTCCGAATGTTTATGCTTATGCCGTGTTCTCTTCATCTATCCTCGTCATCGTCCCCCTCCTCCTCGCCCGCCCTTCCCCTTCGGCGCCGAGTGGGAGGGGACGGCGGGCTTCAACCCCAGCGACCTCGACCTGGTCAAGTGCGCCGAGAGGGCGCAGGTAGCGGCTGGGGGGGCTCCCGCGTTCCTCCTCGGCGTCGCGGCCGCCGCCGCCGTCGTCATCGCCGTCGCCGTCGCCGTCGAGGTCGTCGGGGTTGCCCTCCAAAGCCCCGCCGCGGCGACGGTGCCTCGACACGGCACTTACCGCTGGCGAGCCGAGGAGACAGAAACCATTCGCGGGCGTGGTTGAATTGGGCGGCCGCGGCGCATGCGCCGGCGGACGCCTGCCGTGAGGTTAACCTGCCAGGCTGCCTCTCGGCCCCGTCTGCACCGTCTGCGCCGTCGCCGTCGAGGTTGTCGCCGTCGGCGCCGTCGTCTTGGCAGTGTGTTTCTCTCTGCTGAGGTCTCATCTGTTCTCTTTCTTTGCCGCTTGCCGCTGGCGGTGTCGGCCCACTCCCAGAGCGCAAGAAGCTCTTCTCCGATGAGCTGCATCCCGAGTGGTACTGTGACCCTCTCGAACCTGCACCCCGCGAGCCGGTCTTGCTCCTGGCCCTCGTCCTGCCCCTCCTCTTTCCCTTTGTATCCTCGTCGTCGGCCGCCTGCTTCCATCTCCGCTCCTCCTTGTACGTGTTCCCTTCCTGGTCTCCCTTCTCCTTGCTCGTGATCTCAATTTCCCCCTTTAAGGTATCCCCCGTCATCATAGTCACCACCCGTCAGCATCGGCAGCATCATTGTGTTCATACTTGTCGCAGCATCACCGTCCGCAGCAGAAGCAGCATCACCTTAGCATTCAGCGCCATCATCACCAGCATCAAAATTAAAATTGCCAGCGCCATTGGCATCGTTTCTCTTCCTCGCCATATTCCATGCCACCTGTTATCGTCCTCGTGTGTGTCCTAGCTGTCATGATTATCTGGCACACCGTGATCATCATACTCATCATCATAATCCCTATGGTCCACCTCCTTCCCCTTCTCGCTCCATTATCCTCACATCCCTTTCTCTTCGGCCTCTGTCACTGTTCTACCCGGTCCTCGTTCGCGTCTCCATCATGCTCATCAATCTCGTCCTCCTCCTCCTCCTCCTCTTCCTCCTCCTCCTCCTCCTCCTCCTCCTTCTCATGCAGCGGGTGTTCGCAGACATCTGGGCGGACATGCGAGCGGTGGTCGAGGCCAACACGTCGCGCGGGTCGGCGCGGAGGAAGTTAGCGTTGCCCAGGGGCCACGGCGCCCCGTGCATTATTGCGGGCGACCCGCTGCACGATCACATCAACTCGCGGAAGCTCTGGAGCGCCAAGAACGGCGACGCCAATTGCCTGGCGCAGACCACGTTGACGTGACGCGGCGGCTGTCTGCCTCCGAGACCCCAGCGGCGCGCGACGCGGGGGGTGGGCAGCCAGGGCATCTGAAGCGCAGGGCGAAGATTCTCCCGCGCACCGCTATGAGGAACGTGCCCGCCAAGTTCGGGCAGAAGTTGGCCGCGGCGCGCAAGCAGCGCGCACGCGCGCGCCGTCCGACTGCTCCTCTCCTCGGCGACCGTGAGGGCGTCGCCAGTATGGGAAGCCTCGTTCGTCGCCGTTCCGCCACGGGGCACGCTCGCGCGCTTGGCGCGGCTCTTCGGATGCGAGCCCCGCCCCACCATGGAGGGTTGGGCCTGGCGCTCTCGGCAGGAGTTGAAGAAGGAGGCGGCGCGCATGCACGCGCGGCGCCAACCCGGCCAGCGGACAACGATGCGCAAGCGCGGCCTCCAGCGGGGCGCCGCTCCGCTGCAGTGCGTCGTGGCCAGCGCCCGGCGTGGACGCAGAAGGTGCAAACGAACGTCCGTCGCACGGTGAGGCGCGGGCGCCTGGAGGGCCTTTGGCCTTGGCGCGTTGTCGCCCGCGGTTTGCGGGAGGCGGGCGTGCCCATGCAGACGGGCGCCGTTTCCGTCGAGCGAAGCTGGGCTTTCCTTCTACGGATGCTATGTAAGGCCCTGACGGGCATGACGAGAGATTTGAGGAAGTGTGTTGTGGATTTGGCATTTCTGAGGTAGCGTTAGACTCTCTCCACGCCACCGCGCGGAGCCTTCGCGGAGCCGCGCGATTGCGCGCGCGACTGCGACTTGTTAAAGGCATTGTCTGTTGTTTTTGCCGAGCCCGCACGACGACCTGGCAGGATAGCCCCCGCGGGGAGATCGGTTCGCAGCGCGTCCGCATTGCGGCGCCCTGGAGGAAGATGACCTCGGTCGTCGTCGTAGTCGTCGACGTCGTCGCTGGGCATCTCCCCCGCAAAGCTCCCCCAGAATGGGGGGCCCGACCCCGCCCTGCCCGACCCGACCCGACCTGGCCCGCCGTTTCGGGCTCTCGCGCGTCATTGCGATTTCGCATCAGACCAGGCCCCTGAGATCACAAACCGGGAGGCCCCTCCAGCCCCGACGCGTCAGGAACATGACCAACAAATCTGAGCGCCCCCCTGCCAGGAAAGAGAAATCCTCGCCTGGGTTGTTTCAATGACTCATCGTACTACTAGTGCCCCGCCCGGCCCGCCAGCCCGATTACTCAGGATGCAAGAATTCCCCGCCCGTTTTGGCCTGACCCGCCCGCGCGGGGCTCGCGCAAACCAGCCCGATCATTTGCCATCATGATATTCCAACCTGTTCTAGCTTTGACTACCAGAAAGAATTTCGAGCACCAAGAATGTACCGAAATTCGGGGGTTTTGACGTGTCGGGCCCTGGGAGACACTCGCCCAACACTGTTTCGACACTGTTTCGACACTTTTCCAGGTGCTCGAAATTATTCCTGGGATGTGGTCTTTATGTAAGTGGGAGCAACATCAATTGACCATCCTTTTCATGTCCGGCCCGCCCGCGCGGCAGGGAGGCAGGGGAGGAGGCAGGGAGGAGGCTGGGAGGCAGGGAGGAGGGCGGGAGGGAAGGTAGCAGGGAGGCAGGGAGGGAGGGAGGGCGGGAGGAGGAGTAAGAGGAGGAGGAGGAGGAGGAGGAGGAGGAGTAGGAGGAGGAGGAGGAGGAGGAGCAGGAGTAGGAGGAGGAGGAGGAGGAGGGGACCTGAGGTGCCAGCGTTGTTTCTCGTCGCGGACCAGGACATGCTGGTTCCCCCTGAGCAGGCCCGTGCACCGCCACTCTCAGCCGCTGCCACCCCTTTTGCTCCCCCTACTCCTCCACCTCCTCCTCCTCCTCGTCCTCCTCATCTTCCTCCTTCTCCTCCTCCTCCTTCTCCGTTTCCTTCTCCTTCTCTTCCCCCTCCTCCTCCTCTTCCTCCTCGTCGTCCGCCTCTGCTTCCTGCGCCTCCATCCCTCGTCCTTACAAAACAAAAAAAACTTCCTCCCTGTAACACCTAAAGACGTGCCACCAGGACGGGCTGGCTGTTTCGCATGAGACTGTCTCACAATTCTGCAACAGTTTCACTGATGGAGGACAGGTGGTTGTCAAGATGTGATTCTCGCCCTAGCGCCGCGCACAGTTGTCGTAAAAGTTCACAGCAGCTTCACTCATTGAGGGCGGTTCTTTTTCAACAAATGGCTTGCGCAGGAGCGCCGCGTACATTCGTTTGAAAGTCTGCAACAGCTTCATTGGTCCGTGTGGTTGAAGCCCCAGGAATGGCATTTTGGCACGATCGTGGATTATTAGACGATTGTCTTCTGATGGGCCCCATCTGATGGGCCCCTTCCCGCAATGGACGTAAAATCCTGCAGGCACCGATGAAGAGTGAGCTTGGATTTAGGACGTCTTGGAATATCGTTGATGCGTCTTGGTTTTACATGGTTCATCCTCCTTCTCCTCCTCCTGATTGTCTTTGACATCGTTATCATCATTATCATAATTCTCACTATCCGCCTTCCTTGTCCTCCCCCTCCCCAGTCCTTTGCTCTGGCGTGTGTGTTTGCTGCCGATGCTCTTCCATCTCATTTCCAAACTCAGCCAAACATCGCATGCTGAAGGGAGCTTGCGATGGTTGCACGAGACAGGGCCTGTGCCCAAGCGTTTTCTTTTGGCGGTGGGGCCACGACGACCGGTAGCCGCCACTGCAGTCACCTTGTGCGCCACAACATTTGTTATAGAAACACAGCATTGTGCCAGAGAGCGAGACGAGTTGACTCTCCTCTTTCCTCTACTCCTTCATCATCCACATGTTCCGTGACCCTATCCCCACATCATTCTCCCCCGTCTTTCCACATACCTCCTCCTCCTCCTCCTCATCATCATCAACATCATCAATATCATCATCATCATCATCATCATCATCATCATCATCATCATCATCATCATCATCATCATCATCATCATCATCATCATCATCATCCTCTTCCTGCTCTTCTTCCCCCTCCATATCCTCTCATCCCTGCCTCCTCCTCTTCCTGCTCTTCTTTCCCCTCCCTCTCCTCTCCATTCCTTCCTCCTGCTCTTCCTCCTCCGCATCCTCCTCTCTCCCCAATCCCCTCAAATCCTCCTACTCCGTCTCCGCTCTTGTTAATCCTCCGCCTCCTCTTCCTCCTTGTCCACCACCACCTCCTCCTCCTCCTCGTCTCCCTGCCAGGAGGAAGGCAGGAGGAGGGTGGGGGTAGGATGTGGAAGAGCAGGAGATCTAGGAGCCACAGTAGTTCCAGGATAGTACAGACCATGTCTCATTACATGATCTATAATCATGCTCCCTGTGCCAAGCCCCCTCCAACCCCAACAAGTTGTCCTTTCCAATAGGGAGAGGACTCACTTGAGAAACAAGCTCCTCAATAGCCATGGGCCTACCATTCAGGCAGAGCTCTCGCTTTGAAAGTGACTTGCCACCTTTGAAAATGTACATATGTGTGGGCGTAGGATGGAGGAGAAGGGACCGATGTCAAGGACCTGTCAAGCGAGAGCTTCATTTTGAAAAAGACTCGGCCCTTCGTCCGTGAAACCGTTGCAGATTTGCACGGCTCGGGCCACCCAGTATGATAAAGTGTCAAGCGAGAGCACCACGCTTTAACTGAGCCGCGCTCAATGACTTGGGCGTTCTAACTCCATGGCACAGAATTCTAGACGCTTCACGTAACCCCACCACCCCATCCAGAAACGACGCCCAGACGAGCTACTCTGATCCGGGATGTTGAGTAGAATGCACTGGAATGAGAGGTTGGGTAAGACGTCGTAACACCAGAGGGGCAGGATTGAGAAGGAATCGGAGGAGGTGCAAGAGGAGGAGGACGAGGACGAGGAGAAGGAGAATGAAGAGGAGGAGGAGGAGGAGGAGGAGGAGAAGTAGGGAGAGGGGGAGGGGAAGGAGGGACGAGGAAGGAGGAGGAACAGGCGGATGAGGAAGAGGAGGAGGAGGAGGAGGAAGAGGAGGAGGAGGAGGAGGGCGAGCAGAAAGGCCAGAGGCCTCTTGGATGCCTCTCGGAGCCTCGTCGGATTCCGTTCCAAAGCTTCTTGGGGTCTCCTTTGGGCCGTCTTAAGGGCTCTTGGCAGTTCCGGAGGCCTCTGAGGGCGTCTTGGGTGCGCCTGGGGGGCCTATTTGGAGCCTCTTAGGGGTCTCCCTCCCCGCCCGCAAGCCGTCTCGCTCACTCCCACCCGCCCCCCCAACACATGAGTAGCACACGAGCCGCCGCGTGTTCAGCGGCAGTCCTTTGCATGGACAGCTAGTGGGAACCAAAAACAGACCCCATGTGCGCGACGTGGGGGCGAGGCGCGCCAGACGCGCCACGCGCGCCAGATGCGCCACGCACCCCTTGTGGCCCAAGCGTGCCGGGACGCCCGCTGCGCCAGATGCGCCACATGATCCACGTGCGTTATGTATGCCGCGTGCTCCAGCCGCGCCAGGTGCGCAACTTTCGGGGCACGCGCAGTGCGTGCCAGGTGCGCCTGCGCATGTGGCAGTACACATCCGGAAACGTGTCGGCCCTCACCGCCCTTGTCGAAAACCGGTGCGCAATCGCGGCGGGGTGGCCATCATAACGTCTGGTCGGCTGGTACATAGAAGGCAATATGCCAGCACCCCCGCCGTCCAAACCAAAAACCAACGCACAGTGATCGCGGGGTGCCCGCGCATGATCCAGATTTTGCCTCGAAGTGCATTTTGTATTGTTGTTTGACAGGGGGGCTGGCCCTGCGCGCAGCAAGCAATATGCGGGCACCCCCGCCGCCTTTGTCAAACACACACACACACACACACAAATAGCCTGGCGAAGGACTCAACCATATACAGCTGTGAGAACCGCAATTGTAAATACCGTCTTCGGTGGAGTTCCCTCTGGGGCCACGAAACGTGTGAGGGGTGTGCCGAAATGAGCGGGGGGGCATGCGGGCGGTTGCACTGGGGCCTTCGGTGGAGCTCCCCATTGGGCCACGACATGTGTAAGGGGTGTTCCGACATGGGTATGGGGGACGCATGCGGGCGGTTGCATTTGGGCCTTGGGTGGAGCTCCCTCTAGGGCCACTAAACGTGTGAGGAGTGTGCCGAAACGGGGCTGTCGCATGGGTGTGAGGGGGACGCATGCGGGCTGCGCCACTGGGGCCTTAGGTGGAGATCCCCGTGGGGCCACGACATGTGTGAGGGGTGTGCCGATACAGGGCTGTATGCGAGTTGCGCCACTGGGGCCTTCGGTGGAGCTCCCTGTGCGGCCATGAAACGTGTGAGGGGTGTGCCGAAAAGGGAGTGTCGCCAACATGCGGGCTGCGCCACTGGGGCCTTAGGTGGAGATCCCTCTGGGGCCACGAAACGTGTGAGGGGTGTGCCAAAACGAGGGTGACGATGCTGATGATGAGAGGAGGAGGAAGTGGGAGGAGGAAGGAATGAGGGAGGGACGCGGGGACTGCCTTTTCAAAACGAGGACCCAACACCGTAGGATGGTGGGAAAAATAACAGTACAATGTGCCCGCGCCCCCCGATCATGACCCAAGAGTTTGCCCCAAAGTGGACTTCACATTGATTTTTGACGGAGATGGTGGAGGAGGATGTCTCATTGGTCTGGGTTGGCTGCCGGTCGCCTGGAGGAGGGGGTGTTTATTCATAGGGAACAGTGATCAAGCGACCTTCCTAGATAGCAGGCCTTCCAGCTCACTCCCACCTGCCCTCCCGACACATAAGTAACACCCGACTGTCAGCAGATCGCTTAGGCACGCCACACATGCCATGCGCGCCACGGCTTCCAGGTGCACCAGGCACCCTGGAGGCCCAAGCGTGCCAGGTGCGGCACATGCTCCACGTGCGCCAACTGTGCCACGTGCTCCAGCCGCGCCAGATGCGCCAGCTGCGGGGAACCAATAGGGACCCCAGGTGCCTGGGACCCCGACCCCCAGGAGCTCAGGATCTTGAATCGCCCTGAAGCGAAGTCCCGAGCATTATGTGAGAAGGGCGGCTCTTCCAGGGAGCGCAAAGCAATGGCAACGATGGACAAATTGTGACATCTTGAGGAGTCGTGAAACAGATGAGAGCTCAGAGAAAAGAGGAGCGCCCTGCGCATGCTCCAGATGTGGAGCCAAAGTGTAATTTGTATTTTTGTTGACAGGGATGGCTGGCTTGCGCGCAGCAAGCAATACGCCGCCCCCCGCCATCCCTGTCAAAAACTCATGCTAAATGATTGCGGGGCGCCCGCGCATGCACCAGATCTGGAGGCAAAGTGCATGTTGTACAGTTTGTTTATAAGGGATGGTAGGGAGGGGGGGGCTCATTGGTCCAGGTTGGCTGCCGGTCGCCTGGGGGAGGGGGTGTTTGTTCATATGGAACAGTGATCTAGCCACCCTCCGAGATAGCAAGCCGTCTAGCTCCCTCCCACCCACCCTCCCAACACATGAGCAACACCCGAGTGTCAATATATCGCGTAGGAGCGCCACACATGCCATGCGCGCCACGGCTTCCAGGTGCACCAGGCACCCTGGAGGCCCAAGCATGTCAAGCGCGCCAGGTGCGACACGTGCTCCACGTGCGCCAACTGTGCCACGTGCTCCAGCCGCGCTAGATGCGCCAGCTGCGGGGAACCACAAGGGGCCCCAGGTGCCTGCGGCCCTGGCCCCAAGGAGCTCAGCATCTTGAATTGCAGCGAAGTGCCGAGCATTCTCTTACAAGGGTGGCTCGTCTAGAGAGCGCAAAGCACTGGCACCGATGGACCAATCGTGACATCTCGAGGAGTCGTGGAACACATGAGAGCTCAGAGTAAATGGCGTCCTGCGCATGCCCCAGATTTGGAGCAAATGTGTATGTTGCATTGTTTGTTCACCGGAATTGTTAGCCTGCGCGCAGCAAGCAATATGCCGGCACGCCGTCACGGTCCTTGTCAAAAGTCAATGCGAAGTGGTCGCGGGGCGCCCGAGCATACGCCAGATTAGGAGGCAAAGTGCATGTCGCATAGTTATGTAAAAGGGTCGGTCTGCCGGTCGCCTGGGGGGGGGTGTTTATGAACAGGGAAGAATGATAAACGCCTCTCCGAGAAGAAGGGGGGGGTGGACGAGGAAACGCTCTAAGCCACTCACGCCCAGAGGGCTGGGGGAGTACGAGGAGCAGCCCCATGAACGTTTAGTAGGAGTGCATGCGGCGCTAGGGCGAGAGCCACCTTTTCAAAACCACCCGCCCTACATCCGTGTAACTGTTGCTAAATGTGCGCGGTGCGCTTGGAGCAGGAGCCATCTTTGGGCAACGCCCCGCTCTCCACCCGTGTGGTCGTTGTACAACTGTGAGACGAGTGTGCATGACGTTGAGGCGAGAGTCACAGATTGAAAACGTGCCGCGCACCATTCGTTGAATTGTTGCTCACATGCAAGGGCGCTACGGCGAGAGCTACATTTTGAAAACGGCCGCCATCTACTAGTGGAAATGCTAAGGTCCAGGATCGCGGAGTGTGAGGAAGCCTCAGGAAAAACGCCCGGTACGCTCTAACGGCACGTCTGGTGACGAAACGTGGGTGAATTCATCGAAAGGAGGACGGATGGAGCAGGAGAAAGCGTAGAAGGAGAAGGAAAAGGAGGATAGAGGAGGAGGGTCGACGAAAAGGAGAAAGCTGAGAAGAAGGGATGAGGAAAGAAGACAGCGAAATAATGATGCTAAGGATGAGATGGAAGGAGTGAGAGGGAGCAGCATATGGAGAGAGAGAGAGAGGAGAAAGGAGAGCCAGGAGGAAGGAAGAGGGGGGAGGAATAATGAGAAAGATAAAGAAGCAAGAAAGAGGAGGAGGAGAAAAGAGAGGGAGAAGGAGAGATAAGGGAGGAAGTGGAAAGAGAAAGGAAGAAGGAAGAGGATCTCTCTTCCCTCGCTCCCTCCCTCCCTTCTCATTAATCGTCCTCCTGCCTCTGCCATGGGAGGCTACGAGGGGAGCGAACAGCCTGGAGGTGGGTGCGGGAGGGGGTGCTCCACGCACTCGCTACCAAACAGAGTCGAACAGCCGTGCAGTTAGTGCCCCCGGATACGCTCAATAGCCCTTCCTGGGCTCTCCGCCCTTGCTACAGACCCCGGCCCGTTCTCTCCTCCTCCTCCTCCACCTCCTCCTCCTGCTCCTCCTCCTCCTCCCATACCCGCTTCCTTCCACGCTCCACCTCTCTACATCCCTCCCTCCTCCTCCACCTCCTCATCCTGCTCCTCCTCCTCCTCCTCCATTCCTTTTCCATCTAAATAATTTCTTCCTGTCGCACCCCGAGGCCAGTGTTTAGGGCGGGCCGGACGTTCCGCTTAAGATTTCCTCACCACTTACGACCCTGAATTTTAACAAATTGACAACAGGTTCACGGATGGAGGGCGGATCGTTTTCCAAATGCGGCTATCGCCTCAGCGCCGCGCACATTCTTTCTCAAAATTTGCACGAGGTTCACGGGTTGAGGGCGAGTGGTTTTCAAATGGTGGCTCTCGCCTTAGCGCCGCGCACGTTCGTCTTGACCATTTGCAAGAGTTTCACGGATTGGGGGCGAGTGGTTTTCAAACTGAGAAATTGCAAGAGCTTCACGGATTTAGGGCGGTTCGTTTTCAAAGTGCATTAGCGCCGCGCACATTCGTTTTTAGAAATTGCAAGAGCTTCACAGATTGAGGGCAGTTCCTTCTCAAAATTTGACTCTCGCCTTAGCGCCGCGCACATTCGATCAGCGCACCAGAAATTTTGTTTTGGAAGGAGTCCGCACTATAAGGGTACAACAGTTACGTTGGCTCGCGGTGCTGAAGTCTCAGGAATGGCGTTCTGGGAACATTCAGAATCGTCAAGACGCAACAGTCAGGTTGATCCGTGGCGTTGAAATCCCGAGAACAATATTTTGGCATGCTTCAGGCTCTTCAAACGGTTGCCTTCCAACGAGGCAGTACCCTCAATGGAAATGAACCCTTTTGTAAAGGGGCCTGTGGAGAGGGAGCCCGGAGGGAGGGTTTCTTCCAACACCGTTGATGATTATTGGCTTTACATTGGTCCTCATCCTCATCCTCCTCCTCCGCTCCTTTGCCTTATAAGCAAAGCCTCCGCGGTTTTAAGAATTTGGCTCCTCGCCTTAGCGCCACGCACATTCGGTTTAAAACTGTGCAAGAGCTTCACGGAGTGAGGGCGGCTCGTTTTCAAATTGGGGTTCTCGCTTTAGCGCCGAACACGTTCGCTTAAAAATAGCAAGATCTTCACGGATCTAGGGCTGTTACTTCGAAAGGTGAGTATCGCCTTAGCCCCGCGCACATTCGTTTTAGAAGTTCGCAGGAGCTCCACGGGTTCCCATTGTCGATGTACCTGAACTATTGATTTGGAAGGACTCAGGTTTGTGAGGGTGCAACAGTAGCAGTGATGGTGTTTTGGTACGGCTAGGGATCGCCAAGACGCAACCGTCAGATTGATCCTTGGTGTTTTGGCATGCTTCAGGGTCTTCAATCGGTTGTTTCCCAACGAGCCGGTTCCTTCAGCGGAAATGAACCACTGAATGGGGCCTGAGAAAGGGTGAGCTTGGATTAAGAGTTTATTCTGTCATCGCTGACGAGCCTTGAGATTACATTGGTCCCTCCTCCTCGTTCCTCCTCCCGCCTCATCCCTCCTCCCGCCTCATCCCTCCTCGTCCTTTTCCTCCATTACTTTCCCTTATCGGCAGCTCCTCCCTGCCGCATCCCAAGGCGTGTCGGTAGGGTGGGCCATGCGTTTCGCTTGATATTCTTTACAACTTATGATCTTGAAAGACGAACGCAACAGCTTCACGGATGGCGGGCTGGCCGTCTTCAAAACGCGAGTATATTTTCAGCGCCGCGTGCATTCGGTTCAAAAACTTGCAGCGATGTCACGGATGGGAGGTGGTTGGCTTTCAGCATATGTGTCTCGCCTCAGTGCCGTGAACATTCGTCTTTCAAGGTTGCAGAAGTTTCGTTGATGTAGGGTGGCTCCTTTGAAAAGGTGTCCCCCGCGCGAATGCCAAGCACATCCGCTTGGAAATGTTCCAACGTGTTCACTGACGGAGGGTGGCTCTTGTCCACCATGTGGTTATTGTCTTAACGCGGCGCACATTCGTCTTTAAAGTTTGCAACAGCGTCAAAGGTTCTTTTGGTGGGGGTCCCAGGAACGTTGTGATGGCACAAATCAGGGTTGTCATGACGCAGCAGTAACGGTGTTTCGCGGCGTTGTGGTTTTAGGAACTGTGTCCTCACATAGCTCATAATCTTCAGGACGCAAAAGTAACGTTGATTCGCGGACGTTAAAGTCCCAGGAACGGCGTTGTGGCACGAGTCGAGATTATCAAACGATTGCCTTCCAATGAAGCATTTCACGCAACGAAAGTACACGCTTACTGGCACCCGTGAAGAGGGAACTTGGAGAGAGAGTGGATTGCAACATCGTTGCTGTGTCTTGGGTGTATACTGGTCCTCCTTCTCCTCCTGCTCCTCCTCCTCCTTCTCCTCATCCTCCCCCCTCCTCCTCCTACTCCTCCTCCTCCTTCTCTCCCTCTCCCTCTTCTCCTGCTCCTCTTCTTCATCGTCGCCCTCCTCCTCTTCCTCCGCTTACACCTCCTCCTTCTCCTCCTGCTCCTCGCCTCCTCCTCCTCATCATCATCCTCCCCCTTCTCGTCCTTCTCATCTTCCTCCTCCATTTCCTCCCTCCTGAAACTCATATTGTAGGCTTCTCTTGGGCTTCTCTGGGGTCTCTTGAGGGCCTATGAAAGCCGTCTGGGGGGGCCGTTGGGTGTCAGTTGGCAGCTTTGGGGGCCTTTTGAAGGCCGCTCGGGGGCCTCTTGGGAGCCTCTTGGGGGCGTCGTGGGGGCCTCGGGGGGCCTCCTGTATGCCCCTTTGGGGCATGCTGGGGGTCTGGGCGGCAATCTTGGAAGGAAGGCCTGCCAAGGCTGGTTCGAGCTCCCCTCTTGGACGTTCTTGGGGCCTTATGAAAGCCTCTTGGGCCGTCTTGGGAGTTTCTTGGAGTGTATTGAGACCCTCTTGGGCCGTCTTGGGGTCCTCCCGGACCTTTGCGCCGTCTTGGAGCCCTCTTGGGGACCTCCTGGGTCGTCTTGGATTCTCGCAAGCCCGAAAAGGCGAGCGTGTTAAGAATCCTTGAAAAAACCGGCGATACCTGATGTTTGTCTCTTGACGGCCTCTTGGGAGTCCTCTCGAAAACCCTCTTGGGGCGTCTCGGAAGCCTCGTGGGCCGTCTTGGGGGCTTCTTGGGCAATCTTTGGGCCCTCTCGGAGTGTCTGGAGGCCGTCTTGGGCAGTCTTGGGACCGCCTTGGAGGCCTTGGGGGCTGTCTTGGGGCGAGCTTAGCGGACGGGTTTTGCCTGTCGGGGCTGTCTTGGGGCGTTGTGGGGGCTGCTTGGGCTGCCTTGGGGTGTTTTCACTACTTCGTTCAGGGCCCCCCCTCGGCCAGAACTCATCCAAGCAGTTTATATTTGCTTTGCGGCAAATGGCCCAAACTAGTTCTGGAGAGGGGAGACGCTTTTCAATGGGGGCGTGCGAGGAGGGGATGGGCCCAGGAAACATTTAAGAAACCCTCCTGACAGCAGAGGAGCATTCGAACACGCCCCAAAGTGGCAAACACGGTGGCGGATCTTCTCCTCCTCTTCTTCCTCCTCCTCCTCCTTCTCCTCCTCCTCCTCCTCCTCCTCCCCCTCCTCCTCATGATGGTCGCGTATTTTCGGTTCCCTCGTCCTTCTCCCCGCACCCTTATCATTCATATCTACTCGCTCCCTCTCTGCCTCCCTCACTCCCCGTGCGATCGACCACGAGGGAATACCGGTCCAGCCCATTCCTCCTCCCTCAAAGCCCCGGCGTCCAGAACGCCATCCAGAAGCATCCAGCCCCTGGCTCCCCCCCAACGACGACGACGACGACGACGACGACGACAACGACGACGACGACGACGACGACGACGACGGCGACGACGACGACGACGACGACGACGACGACGACGACGACAACGGCGGCGGCGACGACGACGACGACGGCGACGACGACAAGCAGCGAGTTTCCTCTCGAACCAGGGGCGCCGCGCGCGCGCCCTGGCACGGCTTTCGCTGCAGTGGGCCAGAGGGGGGTCCGGAGGGCAACGGGGCCCCAGACGGGGCCCCCGCGAGGCGGCCTCTCGTCCTGGCGCCCAGACATCCGGCGGGTTTGCTCGTTTTGTCCTCCTCCTCCTCCTCCTCCTCCTCCTCCGCCTCCTCCTCCTCCTCCTCCTCCTCCGCCTCCTCCTCCCCACCTTTTTTAACCCGTGTGCGGCCTCCGGGAGCTGCGTTCGGGCCCCACGGCCACCGAACCCCCCCGGGGCAGGAGCCGAGACCTCCGGGGCTCGCGGCGTTGAGGGACCACGTCGTCGGGATGTGTTTGGTAAGTCACTCCTTCGCGGTCTCTCGGCCTGGGTCAGGGCCCTTCGAGGCCGACGCTTGTGCAAAAGTCGAAGACCTCCCGACGTCATGATTTGTTCGCAGCGTGGCTCCCTCTAGCTCTGGACCCCTTCCCGGTGACCGGCTTCTCATCCCGAGCCGTTTTGTGAAGGGCCAGGGGCGCAGTGACGGCTCCCGGAGGCCGAAGATTCCTAAGGCTTCGCGTATCCCAACCAGCTCATCCAGAAACGATGCCGAGGAGCCGAGGAGAGCTGACGAGAGAAAGGAGTAAGTAGAGACACATATAGTGAAACTAAGGAGGCAACAAGGGTGAACTGAGAAATCTCTGGGGGCGCGGAAGGGCCCTATGGGCCATCTCTTGGGCCCGCGTGGGAGGCGAGGAGGAGGGAGGAGGCGCAAGCCTTCTGGAGACGCTCCTGGGTGCTCTTGTGGCCCTCGTGTGCCCCTCTTGGGGCTCTCTTGTGGCTCTCTTGGGTCTCCTTGGGGCCTCATTGGGGCCTCAGAGACCCATTGGATTCGAAAAAGCGAGAAGGCGGACAGCTTTGCTTTCGCCTAGGTTCTGGGACGATTTCCACCTCCTGGGGGGGGGGTCCTATTGGGGGCTCTGGGGGCTCTTTGGGCCGTCGTGGTCCTCTAGGGACCTCTCGGAGGTACGTCAGAGGCTATCTTGAACCATCTTGGAGGCCACTGTGGGGCATGTAGGGCCCTCTCGGAGCCACTTGGGGCCAGCGAGCCTGGCGCGACCCCAATTAGAGGAAAGGTTCCTGCTGCATGGGCGCACTGCTGGGCACGTTGCGTGGCATGGCTTGGCAGTGCGTGGCGATGTCACGAGGAGCCAAGACATGAGGAGGAAGCAGGAACATCTACATGAATTACAAGTGGTGGACTGTTCTTCAATCACCGGACGTTTTGAGGGTCAGGGGCGACGTCGGAGTGGTGTGGTGTACACATGTTTGTCCCCCTTCCCTGGGAAGCACCGAAACATGTATACACCCAGATCCCGTATAAGCCAGAATCTGCGCTCCTGTGCGAAATGTCAGTGCAGGGCCGGAAAAAGCGTCGGTGTATGTAGAGTTCGCTTCCTTACCATTAAGCCGGGCATGTCCCTCTACAGGCGGAATATTCCAAAGCAGTCAAAACATAGTCTGGGGACGATTGCTCCTAGTAGTTTTGACTAGTCTGGGGTATTCTTGGACTATCTATTATCTGTCGTCCCGAACCAGCCTGCAGGAGGCCATGCCCGACCTAGGTATAGCTCGTTCCCCCACTGAGAGCCAATGATGTTCCAACCTACTTTAGCCTTGATCACCAGAAGGAACTTCGAGCACCAAGAAAGTACCGAAAGTCGATGGGTTTTCACGTGTCGGGCCCTGGTACACACTCGTTCGACACTGTTTCGACACTGCTTCGACACTCCTCTAGGTGCTCGCATTTCTTTCTGGGATGTGGCCCTCAAGCACGATGGGAGCCGCGTAAGACCCGGGGAGCCGGAGAGCCCAAGCCCGATGAGCCCAGGAGCCGAGGCCGGGGAGCCCCTTCGGGAGCGCCGGCCGGCCGGCGCAGGCTCGGCACCCCCAGAGCTCTCCAGGGGACTCGGGGGCGGCCAAGAGAGGGGGGTGGTGACTGAGGGGGGGGGGGTGGAATGTCATGGCGCGGGCCATGACAGTTCCCCAGATTTCATGGCGCCTCTTCTCATCTCATGGCTTACCTGGCCCCCCCCTGGGCCGCGCACGTGCCGCCGGCCATGATCTGCGCCCCCTCCCCTCTTGGCCGCCCCCCTCTTGGCAGCCCCCGAGGGACAAGTGAGCGACGCAAGGAAAAAAAACGTGGTCGTCTGCGCCGACATGTGGGGGAAGGCTTCTTCGAAGCACCCCTGCTTCTCAGAAGGCGCGGGCCTTATTTATACAGATGTGAGGCCGGCGCCTTCTAAGGAGCAGCCTCCTTCTAAGAAGCATTCCCCCCTCCCCCATACCCCCTTGCGCGCGCCGCCAAACATTGGCGCGTAAGCTGCCCGCGTACGCTCGCGCGTAAGCAAAGCGTGCCGCGCTGGCGGCCCACGTAAGCCGCGGCGTAAGGTCGATACGTCATCTCGCGTAAGGCCCGTTTTCGATCGTCGCTCAAGCGAGAAGCCCATGAGGCGGAGCCGAGCTGGGGAAAAAGGACCCTCTGACGATCCGCGGAGGGGGGCCGTCCAGACCTCTGGGAGGGGGCAGGAGGGGGGAAAACCCATCCCCGAGTGAGGGGAGAAGGGGTCGTGCGGAAGAGAGGGGAGAATCCGCGATACCACCGTCACCCATGGGGGATGGTGGGACTCAAAAAGCTGTCCGTCGTGATTTGTCCACGACGCGGGGGTGGGAATCATCCTCGCCTTCGTCGGGAGGCCTCTGGGAGTCGCCGAGGGTCTCTGGACGTCCGCATTGGCCTCCGCAGATGTCCAGAGGCCCTCCAGAGTTCCCCAGGGGCTCCGGAGACCTCCAACAGGATCTCCAGATGGGGTGTTCCAGAAAGGGCCTCGCCTTCAAGGATCGAGGGAGATGTCCTCTCTTCCTCGGCGGAAGGCAGCGGAAGTGCGGCGGAAGGCGGCGGAAGTAGAACGGCGGCGGCTCCGCCGGCGGAAGCAGGAGTCGACCTCCCAGGAGAGGACAAGGTGTTTGGGTCAAGGCTTCCCCGAATCGGCCATGTGTCTCGGGAGGCTCATGAAGGGAGCCAGCCTGTGCCCAGGGGGTTCACGAGGGCGCCCAGAGCGGCCACAAGGGCCTCTGGAGGTCACCTCGGTCCACCGCTCTCCAAACATCGGCCACCATGCGTGAGGAGCGCGCTCCGGCCAGGATTCTGAAGCGGATCCGGCCGTAGCGTGTCGACGGGGACAAACCATCGGAGATCCTCGAGCCTCGAGCGGGCCCAGCGATACACTGGGAGCTGCCGCGTCTGCCTGCGAAATGGCTGCGCCAAACTTGTTGTGCTTCGCGGTGTCCCCTGAGCGTTCCTCAAAGAGGAGGAGCGCTCAGGGGACACCGCGAAGCACAACAGTTCTCCTCTTCTAAAAGCTGCATTTTCCTCACAGCTCTTGAAGAAGGCACAATGGTTCACGGTCCTCTGTTTCACCGCAGCTTCTGAAGGAGGCGAAGTTGTCCTCCCCAAAGCTGCGCTGGAAAAGAAACCCCAGCCTCGGGGAGGATCTGAGGCGCGTTGAATCCCGCGTCCGATCTATCCGCCGCCACGAGAGCACCCCAGTTGAGGCCTTCAGGAAATCCAAGAATTGCGAAGAACCTCCACCCTTCGAGTATAAGATCGACTCCTCATGGATTCGACGACGAAAATACAAGTCTGGGGCAAATCAATTCTGTAGTCGACCCCCTACTCGAACCATCGAATCCTCGTCGCTCGTCGTCGTCATCGTCGTCGTCATCGTCGTCGACCCCTGGAGGTCTTCGGAGGCCTGCATGGGGGCTCCACCGCAGAAGGCCAGGCACGCCGCCAAAGGCCCGATCCTCGATCGGAGACCTCGCTCCCCGATCCCCGATCCTTCCTCCCGCCCTGCCTCCTGCTGCCCCTCCTCGTCCTCGGCCTCCTCCCCTCTCCTCTTCTCAAGGCCTCCTAGATGGCGTCGGAGCAGATTGGGTCGGAGGATCGTGCCGTATCGCCGATGCATCGGCGATGCGGCTCGATGTGGAGCCCGATTTACTTCACGCCGACGTAGCCGACCCGTCGCCGACGTCGACGATGCGTCGCCGATGCGGCGCGATCCCCCGACCCCGTCTGCTCCGACCCCATCTAGGAGGCCTCTATCTTCTCGCTGGTTTGTTACTTCTAGGATGTTGTTGCCACGAAGCCACTGGTCAGTCTCTGCCGCGTATCGCCATGGAGATGCACTTACTCGAGAGTTGCTGCGGTCGTCCCCTCCCTCATGCTGCCTTCCCCTCAGCAAAAAAATCCTCGATCCCCGACCCTCCTCGATCAGACCTCCCCAGACATCCGACGTCATGATTTTGCTCACAGCGTGGGCCCCCAGAGGTTCGGACCCCTTCCCGGGACCAGTGTTTCGTCCCGAGTCTTCTTGTTAACGGTCCCAGTGGCCTAGTGAGGGATTCCTGAGGCCGAACATGGCCGAATACTTTCCATTGTGCAAAGGCACAGCGGGGGGAGGTCAGGGTCGATGAGACCTTCTCTGTCCATGAGGAGGCTCAAGGTGCCCCCGGCTTGTCGCTCCACTTTGGAGCCTCAAGCTGCCTCCAGCTCATCGCGCCATTTTGAAGTCCGTGGGGCCTAGTCAGGGGTACTTTGCAGGCTACCCGGGTCTCCCCTGGGGAAGGAACCCCGGGGACCCACTTGGGCCAGCCACGCACTTGGCAACACCCATCTGCCCTTTCCCCCCCCACGAGGGCCTCAAGAGACGGGGGGGGAGGCTGTCCACATGAGGGGATGGAGGTGGAACGGCGGGGGTGGGGAGGAAGAGCGAGGACCAGAGGAGGCCTGGGCGCCCTCGGGCCCCTCCTTGGCTCAGCGGCGGCCTCCCGTCATGGCGGCCGACAGTGTGCCCTCCCCGCGGCCGGGGCTCGTGGAGTTCCACCAGTGGGCCGTGGGCTTCCAGCGCTCCCTGGATCGGCTCGCGTCGCTCGTCGCTACGCTAGTCGTCGTCATCGTCGTCGTCGTCGTCCGTCGTCGTCGCTCGTCGTCGCTCGTCGCCGTCGTCGTCGTCGAGCGTTTCTGCCTCTTCGTGGGCGCACGGCCCAGGGTCCAGGGCTTCTCTTGAGGTCCTGGGACTTTTCAGCGTCTTCGAGCCCGGAGGTTTCGCCGGGCTTCGGGCCCCCAGGGGGCCCTCACAGGTCGATCCGGCTCAAAGAGTGGCGCGGAAAGATGGGGTCTGGGGCTCCCCTGAGATCCTGGCATCTCAATTTTTTGAGCTAGGCGTTGTCGCCGTTTTTCGGGCCCCGGGACCCTCACATAGCGATCCGACTCGGAAAATGGCGCAGAAAGATATGGTCTAGGGCTCCAGGCGTGATTGTTCTACGATGTTCCATGTTTTCGCTAGTCGGATCGCAGGGTATGGTTTTCTAGTACCTCACAGAAGTCAGCAGCCGAAGGCGCGTGAACGTCCCTAACAGGTGCAATGCCAGCTCACTCCAGCCTTCCCGTCGGCTTCATCGTGGATGCTGCGCTCGATTATGGCAGCGTGCTGTGCGAGTTGGTTGGCCCACTCCTCCCGCGGGCGTCCCACCCTCTGGGCGCACTTTTGCGTCACAGACATCCGCGTGCCCGGAGATTCTCGTGGTGCTTTCAGGTTTGCTTCGCTACGTCGGACCTCAGGGGTCCTGATTGCCGCGTTCACAGCGGACTGCATCCACAAGAAGCGTGTCGCCATCGAAGTGAAATGAAACGTCCTCGTCGTGTTCGCCATGCCGTGGCCCTCTTCATCGTTGTCGCCGTGTCGCCGTCGCCGTCGCTGTGTCGTCGTCTATCTCGTCGCCGTCGGCGTATCGACGTCGTCGCCGTGTCGTCGTCGCCGTCCCGTCGTCGTCGTCGTCGTCGTCGTCGTCGCCGTGGTTGTCGTCCTCGCCTCCAGTCCTTCTCGAGCCAAGGACGCCCTTGCCGCCAACCACGCCTCCCAGCTGGCGCTCCTGGAGGCGCCAGGAGATGCGCGCCGCGAACCAGAGGAGGACGAGGAGGATGAGGAGGCAGGAGGCAGGAGAGGAGGAGGAGGAGGAGGAGGAGGAGGAGGAGGAGGAGGAGGAGGAGGAGGAGGAGGAGGAGGAGGAGGAGGAGGAGGTGAGGAAGAGGGAGGAGGAGGAGGAGGAGGAGGAGGAGGAGGAGGAGGAGGAGGGGGAGGAGGAGGAGGAGGAGGAGGAGGAGGAGGAGGAGGAGGAGGAGAGGAGGAGGAGGAGGAGGAGGAGGAGGGAGGAGGGGGAAAAGGGGGGGGGGGAGGGAGGAGGAGGAGCAGGGAGAAGGTGGGGACGTGGAGGAGGGAGGCGGGAGGTGGGGAATTCCAGTGCCTGCTCTCTCTCTCTCTCTCTCTGGGCCTCCTGGGGGCGGGCCCTCGCGAACCCGTGCTGGACCCGCCCAGCGAGCCAGGCTCGCCCTGACGCCCTCGCCAGAGTGCGGCCCAGGATAGACCCGCGGGGCCGAGCTGCAAGGCTCGAGGAAGAAAAAACGTGGGCCGAGACGTGGGAGGGGGAGGCGGAAGAAGAGGAGGAGGAGGAGGAGGAGGAGGAGGAAGAAGAGGAAGAGGAGGAGGAGGAGGAGGAGGAGCTAAGCACGTAGACTGAACACGTGGGTCTGACGCGATGCGTTTGCCAGGACGTGGGCCAATACGTGGGAGCCAACACGCAGCGTGTCGGCACGGACGTTTCGAGCGCGGCACGTGTTGCATTTCAGAGCGGGCGTGTCAGGGCAGCTGAGCTCCAGGCATGCCGGGGGCCTGCGCAGCCGGACCGCGCGCGCGCCTTTAGAACTAGAAAAAAACACATAAACAGAAACTTTGGCGCTCCGCGCGGATTTCCTGGATCTGCGCTGGGCCCCCCTGGCGGCGCCTTCGGCGCCGCCCCTAGCGCGCGCAAGGGAGGCGAACGCATCGCGTCAAACCCACGTTTTCAGTCTACGTATTTAGCTCCTCCTCCTCCTCCTCCTCCTCCTCCTCTTGTTCCTCCTCCTCCTCCTCCTCCGCTTCCTCCTCCTCCTCCTCCTAGCCGTTTCGGCTCGAGCTGATTCGGTGACCAGCTCGAGGTTGCACCAGCGTGCTTCGAAGCGGCTCGCTGGTGCGAGCCATATCTTTCACAACGAGGCCCGTCCCATGGCACCCAGCGGTGCCGCAGGCCGCCCCGATGGCAATCATGCGCAATAGACATGTACGGGGAGCTGCGGCGGTTGCCCCAACAGCCTCTCACGTGCGACGTGCAGGAGCTGCGGAGTCAAGGCACCGCCCAAGGTTCTCGCCATGTACAAGGGTTTCGGCCTCAAGCCAGGCGCGCCGCCGTGGCATGCTCAGCCCAAGGCCAAGCCTGAGCCTAAGGCCAAGGGCAAGTTCAAAGCAGGGCTCCGAGGCAGCTTATGGAGTGGAGCGAAAGATTGGAAAGGGCACTTCGGCGAAGCTGGACCGCGTTTACCGCGCGGCAAGCAGGCGCCCATGTCGGCGCGGGAGCGCAATGGGCAGGCTGGATATGCGCACCAGCCTCCGTGGACCAAGAATACGTACACTTCGTCTTGGCAGAGAGGTGCTGGAAGCAGACCAGAGCGACCCAACCGTTGGGCAGCTGGGCCGCCGAAGCTGGGGGATGGAGGCAAGAAGTCTGGCCCCAGCCTCCATGCCACGCACAAGGAGAACAAAGATGACAAGACCGTCGTGGAGTACGACCCCAAGACTGCCAAGACAATGCTGGAGAGCCTGGTCAAAGCGCACGGAGACTACAGGACCAAGTGGCCAGACGGCTGCAAGGACCTGGTGGTCTGCTGGGACAAGGCCGTGGAGTCCGAGGCCAATGGCGACCAACAGCAAGTTCCCAACTACAACGGCACGTCTGTTTTCCAGCTCGGGCAGCGACTGCAGGGCATCAACAAGAAGCTCGACAAGGCGTGGGAGCGACTGCAGGAGCGAAACTTGGAGCTGCAAGAAGCAACCAAAGCCAGAGATGCCGAGCAGCAAATTGTCGCCAAGCATGAAGAGCGAAGGAAGAAGATCAAGGAGGCACAAGCTGAAACGTTCATGCGGGAAGCTGCTGAAGGGCCTTCTCCCGCGGGCAATCCCGCGGTGGCGCTGCGCGGCAAGGTTGCCAACATCCAGAAGAAGACGGGCAGCGAGCACATGCCCAGCTGTCTCGAAGAACTCCTTCCGAGCGCTGCAGCAAGCACTTGAAGCCCTCGAGCAGCTTCTGAGTGACCAGGTGGGAAAGTCACAAGGGAAAGAAAGCGGGGCAGTGCACACCGGGGGCTCTGATAGCGATCATGACGTTGACGATGATATTCTGGGCCACGTGGTCATTCCTGTACCCGACGAAGACGCCCACGAGGGGATATCCTTTCAGGGCGGGCCCAATATCGACGGCGTCTAGGAGAAGGACGAGCTCAAGCGGATCAAGGCCGCCAGGGTACGCCTGCTGGAGCCCCATCGCCGTGGCCAACGCCGTTGCTGCGGCCAAGCGGAGGAAGGTCCGGCCCCCAGCTCCTACTCAAGCTGAAGCAGATGGCAAGTGAGTCGGCCGTGGATCTTGGACGTCGAGTCTGGGGGCACGCGGAATGGAACGTTGCCTTGGCGGTGGGCCAGTTGCACGATGCAGTTGGCAAATGGCATGATGCGCTACGCAGCGGGTGGCCTGCAGCTACCACGCAGCACGGTGTCGACGTGCAGGGTCCGCCCCGTCGGCAGGTCGGCGCCCGCTGAAGTTCCTGGCGGACGCGGGAGGGCGGCGCTTGCCCCCCCCCCCACCCGCTTCCGGCCCATTGTTGGTGTCGCCCCAAGAATGGCCCCGACGGCGCAATGGGCGGCGGCAGTATCGGTGGAAGCGGCGAATCCTTTCGCACGGCTGCCGACGGGCAGGCGGTCGATGCCCGCGCCCAGGGCAGTCCGCTCCACGGGGCCACTGACGAGTGGGCCGCAGCCCCCGCCGATGCGCGCAGAGGCGGCACTATCGCCCACGAAGCTGCACATCGGGCAAGCAGCAGCGCTGAATCCCCTGGTCTGGCGGCCGACGGGCAGGCGGTCGATGCCCAGACACAGGGCAGTCCGCTCCGCGGGGCCACTGACGAGTGGACTGCAGCCCCCGAGGAGGAGCGCAGAGGAGGCACTGCTGCTTGCAGTGCTTCGACGACCTCGACTGGAGGAACTCCATCCACGGTAGTGGCGAGCACGAGAGGCAGGCTTATCAGGACCATGACGGCGTCGGAGGAGGTCGCGGGGAAGCCGGGTCACCAAATTTGCGGCGAAGCTGGGCCCCAGCGAGGTGGGCTGGAGACTCGCGCGCGCCATGCCCATGGAGGAGGTAGCTCGGCTATCACTCGATAGTGGAGCTTCGCCGCTGTCAACACGACGGCAGCGCTGAAGGAGGCAGCGAAGATGACACTGGTCGCCGACGAGGTGTTCGACGCGTCCCCGAACGCGAACGGGGCCCTCTTTCCAGGGCACAAAGTGCTGGGCGATGTGGTAGGCGACGTTGTGCTCCGGCTTCACCACCAGGGTTGGAACAGTCGTCTGCCGCCAGCCCGCAGAGGGACAGGGTGGTCTGCCAGCTCCGAGGTGGCAGCCAGCGTTAGACATGGCATCGCCTCCTCGGCCCCTCCAGACTTCGGAGGAGTTGAGTCACCAGCAAGGAGATGGACTACGCAGTGGGTGGATGTTATGTTACTAGGTGGTTTCATTCTTGCCTCCATCTACGTAGTCTCTGGGCACAAGATCAAAGAGTTCGAGGATGCCAATAAGCGCATGCCCATGACGTGCATGGAGCAGCTCAAGAGGCTTGGCAGGCCCGTTATCATTGGATGTGATTGGAGTTTGATTCCTGCTGAGTTGGAAGACCTCCGAGTGGCGCAGCACGCACCCGCTATGGTCGCCGCGCCGACACGATGGACGCGCGACAGCGGCGAAGGCAGGGCGTTGGACTACTTTGTCGTCAGCAAGCGCTCCAAAGGCCCGGCCACGGACGTCAGAAGGATAGGCGGGCCCCCCATTATTACGCGCTGGTGCGCGGGGCGGGGCGCGCGGGGGGGGGGGGGCAGCGTCTGCATCTGATCGCTGGACATACCACGGCACTAGAGCAGCAGCTCAAGATGCCCACGAAGTCCCCGAAGGAGTGCCCACCAGGAGCACCGCGACCTCCACCGTCGCATCAGAGAACTCATGGAGAACGCGCGCACACGCGTGACAAAGGAGACTTGCAGTGGCGTTATGCGGAGTGTCAGGGGCTTGCTAAGCAGGAGCCCGCTGACCGCTTCCAGCTGGACGATCGCCAACGCAAAGCTTGCCATGGACGTGGAGAGAAGCCATGGCAGAGCTCGAGTTAGTCGCTCGGAAGAAGGGAACGCTTCATCACGCATATGGCGCCGAGCCTCCTATGGCCATGGCTGACCTTACGCACGCGCTGAAGAGGAACTGGGATCGGGACTGCAAGCTCGTGGAGGACAGGCGCAGCTCCATGAGGACACTGAAGAACAGGAAGGTCGGTATAAGGGGCAGCAGTGGGACACCTGGTGCTGCGGATGCGATTGTGAGTTCCCTTTTTTTTTGGGGGGGGGGCGAGACTGGCATAGAGATGCAAGTTGGAGCGCCGCGATGGAAGCCGCCAGAATTCAGCTAGCGTTTGCCAATAGTCGTGTACGACAATGGAGAAGCTAGTCGCTGAGGCTGTCGAGAGTGGCGACAAGAAAGCACACAAATAGTCGAAGCGACCTACATCTTGGCGGCAGGCCGACATTCATCCGACGCTTGGGATACAATCTCACATTTAAAAGTTGAGGCATGACTTGGCGGAGCGGAAGAAGACATGGAGAGCGCGCGATGGAGAAGAGAGCTTCGGTGCTGGGCTACGCTTGCAAATGCCGCTGGCGGAGGCGCACGTGCTGGATGCGGAACAGATCAGGCAAGTGGCCGGCGGTTTCAAGTGTGGCACGGCTTCGGGGGTGGACACCCTCGGGCCCAGGAACACGGCGCCGCTGTCAGATGGCTCGCTGGAGGCCTTTGCTGACACCATGAGGGTCGCGGAAGTTAAAGGTGAGCTCCCGCCGCAGACGAACACCACCATCATGCCCACCTTGCCTTAGCCAGAAGGTGGCCATCGTCTCCTAGGACTGCTCACCGACACCTTGGAGGGCACGCAACATGCGCCACAAGCGGGACCAGGGCGAGTGGCTCGAAGCACACGTCACGAGTTACCATTACGCGACGGCGGGAAGACCGCCGAGCAGGCCACTTGAACACAATCCGTTCTGGCCGAAGCAGGCCTGGCGCCAAAGAAGCGCACGGCCACGGTCATGCTAGACCTCAAGAAGACTTCTGGGAAGTGGGGTGCAGGCATGGCTTCAAGCGGTCGAGGCTCGCCCTGATGGTCAAGTCTGTCTCATGGACCGCGCCGCCCTGCCAGGTGGGCCTCCAGACGAAGACCCCGGCTCTCCTGGGGTTCAGGCGCGAGGGTGCCCGATGGCGGGGCAGCTATCGATTTTTGCCGCATAGACGCCCGTCCTTGTCACGTTGGAGGCGAGCCTTTCCTCCGCAGTGCGCTCCATGGGTAGCGCGGCCCCCGTTGCCGAAGGGTCATGTCTGCCATTCTGTACAAGCACGAGTATTTCTAGGTTGTTGAGGTGGGAGACCCTCTCGACCAGGCAGCCGGAGGGGCGCTGCCTCGGGTCCGCGACGGTCTGTACCTTCTGGCCATCGCTCGCGCTTCTCCTCGAACAGCTCCTGGGTGAAGTCCGGGATCTGCGTCCGCCCCGGGATCGCGGCACTTTGGCCCCGGAAGTCACCGGCCCAGCGGAAGCAGTGCCAGCGGCAACAGGAGCCCTGCAGATAGACTGCCCCCTGTTTCTGGGCAATCATGACCCCGACTGGAGGGTGCGCCCAGGTGCCCTCTTAAAAGTCGCTTCGGTCCTTTGTCGCACGTGCCACACCAGGTCTGCGCCGGGCACTGCGCGGGGGTGAACCTGGGTGCCCCCAGAACACACACACACACACACATACATATATATATATATATATACACATATATATATATATATATATATATATATATATATATATATATATATATATATGTGCATCCAGCGGCGAGGTCGCGGCGCGCTCAGTCAGGTAACGTTTATCCGCGGACGACTCGCGTGTACCGTACCTCGCTGGCGACTACCAAGGCGCCGTGGGCCCTCGACCCAGGATCGGCACGGTGTATAGGTGTTCTTTTGACCCGTCAGAGCCGACAGACTATGCACCGCACCGCGTTGGGGTGGCGCCTGCAGGAAGTCTGGACACGGCACGGCGCATCGGCCCGCCCTGGAAGCTTGGGCGAACTTCCACCCGACGCGGCAGATGAATGGACTGAGATGTTGGCGGTCGCCTGTGGAAGAAGATTCTCGCACCGTCGCGGCGAACATGCGCGCGGCTGCGCGGCGCGGCGCGGCGAGGGGGTCGAGCAGGGCGCGGGCAGGGCCAGCTCACTCAGCGCGGAGGAGCCAGGGTCTGCCCACGAGGAGAACGGGCGGCCGCGTTCGCGAGGGGGCAGTCGCGAGGGGAACGCGGGAGAGGGGGGCGGGAGGGGGAAACGAGAGGGGGGGGGCCGAGAGCACACACGCACACACACACACACACACACAGGGCTGGACCTAGACGCTGCTTTGCTGGACTTCGGCTGTGTTTCGTTATCCGTTTCGGCAGGGAGGTACAGGAAAACAGGTTGGGCCAAACGAAAAACAAAACGAAAACACAACGAAAAACAATGTTGAGGTCCAGCCCTGCACACACATACACATTTTCCCAGCGGCCAATTGGCGTCACTGCAGAGATGGCCAAAGCGGGGCACTTTTGGCGTCAATTGCGCCTGGTTTTGATGATGGGGGTCTGCTACGCAAGTCGTCAACACGCACACACACACGGACACATGTTTCCTCCAACGCGTGGCTGAGTCCCACCCACGGTAGGATGAGCTAGGGATTACGTTCGGCTGGGAATTTGGCCAAGAGTCTGGTTTCAGGGCACTTCAGCTAGGAGTCAACTTCTTCACATGCATACATACACACGCACACAACTTACACACGCATACTTATCATTTTACTCGGCGGCGCAGAGGGTCTTCAGGCGCGAATAGCATATGTAAGATGCACGCACACACACACACACACACACACACACACACATACACACATGGCCTTGGTCAGGAATACTTGGCACATACTCCCCGCTGGTCCAGGCCAAGAGGGTCCGATGGGCGGGTCCACGGCTGGGCGTGGCGCTACCAGTCTCCAACGTCCCCGCTCCTCCACTTCGCCTTCTTCTCGCGCAAACGAGGCGCAAGAGGGTGGGGGGGGAGAGACTCGACGAGGGCACCAGAAGGCTCCCAGGAGACCCGAGAGAGCCCCACCAAGAAGCCCCAACACTGCATTGAGAGGGACCCCAGAAGGGGCCCGAGAAACCGCAACACCCCGTTGTTGGAGGGTAGTCCAAGGAGGCTTGGGGGGTAGGAAAGGGTCCCAGGGCAGTTTTGGGTGGCTCGGGCCACCGTGAGTGAACTTGGGGCCGCCATGGGCCAACACGAGGCGCACTGGGGCCGACTTGAAGCCAGGGAGGAGGGGATGGACTTTGTGGGTCTGACGAGTGCCCCCCAGGTGCTGACGAAGCCAGAGGAGCGCGCCGCCACAGAGGGCGACGCTCCCACGCAGCCCGCCGACAGCGGCGCCGGAGCCAACGCCGTGAGCGGAAGCATCCTGTCTCGAGAGCAGCGGCGCGGCAGCAGTCACAGCAGGACCTCGCTCTCTGAGCTGGCCTCCTCGGACGGCTCCCCGAAGCCCCTGGACCTTGCGCGCGGGGAGAGGCCCAACGGTCAGGGCGCCACCGTCGAGGAGCACGGCTTCTGGACGCGAGATCTCCAGGGGGGCAAATCTTCAGACCTGAGTGCCCTGGTAACGGGAGCAGGCGGTACCGTTACCCGATCCTCCATTGGTTTCACGCGCACCAGCAGCACCCACACGGTCATTGGCGACGTCTACCAGGATCAGAGCAAGGTCAGCCAGCTCTGTCTGGTCAAGCCTGGCTCTGCACAGCACTTGGCGCACGCGGTGTGCTGCCTTACGGTCATGTTGTACGACGTCGTGTCGCTGCCAATGATCGTGGCGTTCGCCTTGGAAGACATGGCAGAGCTGAAGTCTTTGAATTTTGCGGCGTGTGCTTTCTGGACGTATGACATCGCGACCAACTTCCGTTTGGGTTATAATGACCAGGACAGGGTTGAGATGAGGTTCCACAAAATCGCAAGCAGATACATGAAGACATGGTTCGTGTTTGACATAGTTGTAATCAGTTTTGACTGGTTCACATACGTGATAGAGGACATGCGTGGGCTAGGCATTACCCGTGCGATGAAGACACCCCGCATAGTGCGAGTGATATTCCGCACTTTGAGACTGCTGCGGGTGGTGAAGTTGGTGATTGTAATGGAGGAAGCTATGTCTTTCGTTGTTTCCGACTGGCTGAACAGCACGATTGGCATCGTAAAGATGTTGTTCGGCATGATATTGTTCAATCATTTCGTTGCTTGTTTCTGGTACATCGTGGGCGACGTAACCAAGGAACACTCTCACGGATCCTGGGTTTCGGATTTTGATCAGGAGCATGATCCTTCACCTAGCGTGATACATCGGTATGTAACGAGCTTCCATTGGAGTATGTGTCAGTACACTCCGGCACCAAATAACATTCACCCGTCGAATTTCCCGGAACGTCTTTACGCTTGTATTACACTGTTGTTTGGCATCGCTGTGTTTTCGACTTTCCTCGGCAAGATTACAGGTCTGCTGACTCATATGGGCGGTGCTGCCTTCGAGAAGTCAAAAAACAACCAGAGCATGAGGGTGTACATGTCTTCAAACATGATTTCTCTGGGAACTGTTAAACGCATCAACACCTTTTTGAAAAACCGCCTGGAAAAGAGAAGGATGCTATCTTACTCTGAAGTCAAGAACTTCGAGCAGCTTCCAGAATCCCTCGCAGCGGAGCTCAAGTATCAGTCGAATCGCACATGCGTCTGCACCCACTCACTGCTATGTATGATGCGCAAGTCGGATGCAGTCCTCGAGAACTACGACTTCCTCTTCAGGCTGCGGCCGCAAGACCAGCATGGTCGCAAAGGCATGCATGCAGCGCAGTCGTGATAGACGCCCCGTGAAACCATGATGGCTGGCGTGCCAACCCGACCCCCCGACACAAATTGAGCGATGCAAGAAAACGGGGTCGTCTTCGCCGACATTAGCGCGTAAGCTGCCCGCGTAAGGTCGCGCGTAAGTGCCCTCGTCTCCGGTGCAACGTCCCGCGCTGGCGGCCCGCGTCAGCCGCCGCGTGAGGTCGCTATGCAAATTGCGTAAGACCCGTTTTTGATCGTCGCTCAATTGAGGTTGCCGTGCGCCGGGCCCACCCCTGGAAAGAAATTGCGGGCGACCGCGCTCCTTCAGACCCGCCACTCCGAGCCCCGCTGGCTGCTGCGGACGAAGCCAACGACACTCCTCCCTTCCCATCTGGTCCCAGCTCGAAAGAGTAGTCAGGCGATAGTTGGTAGTTTCAAGCCTCCCCAAACCTCCCGGAGAGGGCCAGAGCTGGATCTTCTCCATCGGACATCGCCGATGCATCGGCGAAGCGGCGCGGCATTCCGACCTCATCGACTCTGGGAGGCCTCCAGGGGCCTCCGCGGGAGTCCCCGAAGGCCTCCCAGGGTCCTGGGAGGTCCCCGGATGTCCTTGAAGGTCTCTTGGGGCCAACCAGGGGCCCAAGATTTCCCAAAGCCTGGAATCTCTCCATACAGCCCACCCCCCCGACTCCCGCTTGGGAGGCCTTCCCCTTTCAGGCTGTGCAGCAGCGGCCTCGAAGAGGTGTCTCTGAAGTGGGGCGACGAGCTGCTCCACCGCGGCCTCCCCGCCACGACCATGGTCTTCGTGAAGAACGGCGTGCTGGAGTACTCCCAGAAGGTGCCGGGCGGCGCGCGATGGCGTCGTCGACGTCGTCGTCGCTCGGGAGGCGCTTTGGAGCGTCGCTGGAGTAGGAGGACGAAGAATGACATAAACATAAAACTCGGAGGCGCCGCCAGGGGGGTCCAGCGCCGATCCGAGAAATCCGCGCGGACCTCCGAGTTGTGATGTTTCTGTCGTTGTTTGTTGCCCTATCTTAGCGGGAGAAGAACGGTATAAAATGAAGTGTTCCGTCACTTGCGGCGCTGCCCCTGAGCGGCTGGCAAGTTCATACCTCTACGGTGCCACGATCAGGGTGTGAACTTTCCAGCCGCCCTGGGACAGGCGTCACCGACGGCGAAATAGCTTATGTTATACCGTTCTTCGCCGTTAGGTTTAGGTCGGGCCTGTCTCTCAGCAGGAGGAATTCGAAAATGGTTATAAATAGTCTGGGGGCGATATTGTAACTACTGTTGACAAGTTTGAAGGGTTTAGGGGGGAATGTTACCTAACAGCGAAGACTGATAAGGTTTCTAATAGGGTCAAAAGAGAGCATCATGACTCCCCAGGGGGGTCCAGGCGACATCCAGACGCGGAAGTCGTTTTAAGCAAACAGTTACACGCTTCGTGGTCTTCGAGGTCCCAGAACTCCATTCCCGGGCCACATTCTCAATGCCCGGAGCCAACTGTAGGCCACTTCGTGCTCTTCGAGTTCCCAGAACTCCATTCCCGGGCCACATTTTGAATGCCCAGAGCCAACTGTCGGCTATTTTGTGTTTTTCCCAACCATACTGTGGTGTTGGGTCCTCGTTTTGAAGAGACGGTGCCCGCGTCCTCTCCTCTCCTCCTCTTCCCCCTCCTCCCTCCTCCCTCTCATCATCATCATCATCATCATCATCATCATCATCATCATCATCATCATCATCATCATCATCATCATCATCATCATCATCATCATCATCATCATCATCATCATCATCATCATCGTTCTTATCACCATCGTCGTCATCATCATCGCCGTCTCCATCATGGCCACACGTTTCGTGGACCCATAGTGAGCTCCACCGAAGGCCCCAGTGGCAAGGTCCGCATGCGGTTCCACCTCCATTTCGGCGCACCCCTCACACGTTCCGTGGCCCCATAGGGAGCTCCACCGAAGGCCCAAGTGTCAGGGTCCGCATGCGGTTCCACCTCCATTTCGGCGCACCCCTCACACGTTTCGTGGCCCCATAGGGAGCTCCACCGAAGGCCCCAGTGTCAGGGTCCGCATGCGGTTCCACCTCCATTTCGGCGCACCCCTCACACGTTTCGTGGCCCCATAGGGAGCTCCACCGAAGGCCCCAGTGTCAGGGTCCGCATGCGGTTCCACCTCCATTTCGGCGCACCCCTCACACGTTTCGTGGCCCCATAGGGAGCTCCACCGAAGGCCCCAGTGTCAGGGTCCGCATGCGGTTCCACCTCCATTTCGGCGCACCCCTCACACGTTTTCGTGGCCCCATAGGGAGCTCCACCGAAGGCCCAGCATGCGGCAGCACCGCATCGGTTCCACCTCCATTTCGGCGCACCCCTCACACGTTTCGTGGCCCCATAGGGAGCTCCACCGAAGGCCCAAGTGTCAGGGTCCGCATGCGGTTCCACCTCCATTTCGGCGCACCCCTCACACGTTTCGTGGCCCCATAGGGAGCTCCACCGAAGGCCCAAGTGTCAGGGTCCGCATGCGGTTCCACCTCCATTTCGGCGCACCCCTCACACGCTTCGTGGCCCCATAGGGAGCTCCACCTGAGGCCCCAGTGGCAGGGTCCGCATGCAGCCACAGTTCCACCTCCATTTCGGCGCACCCCTCACACGTTTCGTGGCCCCATAGGGAGCTCCGCCTAAGGCCTAAGTGGCAGGGTCCGCATGCAGTTCCACTTCCATTTCGGCGCACCCCTCACACGTTTCGTGGCGTCATAGGGAGCCCCGCCTAAGGCCCAAGTGGCACGGTCCGCATGCAGTTCCACCTCCATTTCGGCACACCCCTCACACGTTTCGTGGCCCCATAGAGAGCTCCGCCTAAGGCCCAAGTGGCAGGGTCCGCATGCAGTTCCACCTCCATTTCGGCGCACCCCTCACACGTTTCGCGGCCCCATATGGAGCTCCACCGAGGGCGCCAATGGCAGGGTCCGCATGCAGTTCCACCTCCATTTCGGCGCACCCCTCACACGTTTCGCGGCCCCACAGGGTGCTCCACCGAAGGCCCCAGTGGCAGGGTCCGCATGCAGTTCCACCTCCATATGGCGCACCTCTCACACGCTTCGTGGCCCCATCGGGTGTTCCACCAACGACGATACTTACAACAGCGGCATTCGGAATTGCGTATGGTTGGGCCCTTCGCCAGGATAATTTTTGAATTTTTAGAACTTTATTTTCGGATCACATTTTGAATGCCCAGAGCCAACTGTAGGCCACTTCGTGGTCTTCGAGTTCCCAGATTTTCACTCTTGGGCATGATTTTGAATGCCCGGAGCCAACTGTAGGCCATTTCGTGTTCTTCGAGTTCCCAGAACTCCATTCCTGGGCCACATTTTGGATGCTGAGGCAGGTTGATGCTGAGGCTGAGGCAGGCTGAGGCTGAGGCAGGCTGGGGCTGAGGCCGAGGCTGAAGGCAGACTGAGGCTGAGGCTGAAGCAGGCTGAGGCTGAGGCAGGCTGAGGCTGAGGCTGAGGCTGAGAGCAGGCTGATGCTGAGGCAGGCTGAGGCTGAGGCTGAGGCTGATGCAGGCTGAGGCTGAGGCAGGCTAAGGCTGAGGCCGAGGCTGAAGGGAGGCTGAGGCTGAGGCTGAAGCAGGCTGAGGCTGAGGCTGAGGCAGGCTGAGGCAGGCTGAGGCCGAGGCTGAGGCAGGCTGATGCTGAGGCAGGCTGAGGCTGAGGCTGAGGCTGAGGCTGAGGCTGTGCAGGCTGAGGCTGAGGCAGGCTGAGGCTGAGGCCGAGGCTGAAGGCAGACTGAGGCTGAGGCTGAAGGCTGAGGCTGAGGAGGCTGAGGCTGAGGCAGGCTGAGGCTGAGGCTGAGGCAGGCTGATGCTGAGGCAGGCTGAGGCTGAGGCTGAGGCTGATGCAGGCTGAGGCTGAGGCAGGCTGAGGCTGAGGCCGAGGCTGAAGGCAGACTGAGGCTGAGGCTGAAGCAGGCTGAGGCTGAGGCTGAGGCAGGCTGAGGCTGAGGCTGAGGCAGGCTGATGCTGAGGCAGGCTGAGGCTGAGGCTGAGGCTGAGGCTGATGCAGGCTGAGGCTGAGGCAGGCTGAGGCTGAGGCCGAGGCTGAAGGCAGACTGAGGCTGAGGCTGAAGCAGGCTGAGGCTGAGGCTGAGGCAGGCTGAGGCTGAGGCTGAGGCAGGCTGATGCTGAGGCAGGCTGAGGCTGAGGCTGAGGCTGATGCAGGCTGAGGCTGAGGCAGGCTGAGGCTGAGGCCGAGGCTGAAGGCAGACTGAGGCTGAGGCTGAAGCAGGCTGAGGCTGAGGCTGAGGCAGGCTGAGGCTGAGGCTGAGGCAGGCTGATGCTGAGGCAGGCTGAGGCTGAGGCTGAGGCTGGCAGGCTGAGGCTGAGGCAGGCTGAGGCTGAGGCCGAGGCTGAAGGCAGACTGAGGCTGAGGCTGAAGCAGGCTGAGGCTGAGGCTGAGGCAGGCTGAGGCTGAGGCTGAGGCAGGCTGATGCTGAGGCAGGCTGAGGCTGAGGCTGAGGCTGATGCAGGCTGAGGCTGAGGCAGGCTGAGGCTGAGGCCGAGGCTGAAGGCAGACTGAGGCTGAGGCTGAAGCAGGCTGAGGCTGAGGCTGAGGCAGGCTGAGGCTGAGGCAGGCTGAGGCTGAGGCTGAGGCAGGCTGAGGCTGAGGCTGTGACTGCGACTGCCGTTGCCACTGCGACTGTCATCGCGAATGCGACTACGTCTGCGAGAACAGCAGAATTCTACAACTGGATTCTCATCTGAATCGTAAGGGGAATGCTTCCAGATATGTTCCTACACATCGCTGTTAGGTTGCTTTGCCGGGATAATTTTATTTTTCGCCCAGAATCCCTTTGTAAGGAGACATGCCTGACCTGACGCTGGGTCATCGTCGCCACGGCCGGACACGGCTCGCGATCGACCACCGGCCAGGGTGGCCCCCGGGATGCGCCCAGGAGTTGCTTGTCAGCGGCATCCCCCCAGGAGGGCGTCCCGCGCCTTGGGCGCCCCCTCGCCGTCCGAGGTGCCTCCCAAGAAGCGTCCGGGCGTAAGCTTAGGTCGGGCCTGTCCCTCTACAGGAAAAAGATTCGAAAATCTTCAAAAAAAACAGTCTGGGGGCGATGTTTGCATTATTCCCCACATCCTAAGTGGGGTTTTTGTTCCCCACATCCTAAGTGGGTTTCTTGTTTTCTGTGGACACCCCGCGCAGTCCTCCCTCACCCCCTCTCTCCCTCGTCATCACTCACCCTCACTCACTCCTCCACTCATCATCAGAATCATCATCATCATCATCATCATCATCATCATCATCATCAGCAGCATCATCACCAATCACACATTCACTCACACTCACTCAATCACACACTCACACGCTCACTTCTCATCGTCACCATAACTATCATCACTCACTCACTCATTCATTCACTCACTCACCATCATCATTCACTCATAATTTCGTCATCATTCACCCCCTGGCATGACAACGGAGGATGTCCCAGGCGGGAGCCTCGTCTGTGAGTGGATTGCGAGGACGTCTCAGGCGGGAGCCAACTCCCTAAGGAGCCCGCGCTTCATGTTCGAATCCGAGGCGGGTCATCAGCATCTTGTAAGTGTCGTCACTTTTGGGTTCCTCAAGCTTGAACATGGAGGAAGTATCAGGCGGGAGCCTCGTCTGTGAGTGAATTTTCAGCAAGTTTCAGTCTGGAGCCCACTCCCTAAGGGGCCCGCGCTTCACGTTCGAATCCGAGGCGGGCCATCGGCATCCTGTAACTGTCGTCATTCCCAACCATCCGGTGGTGTTGGGTCCTCGTTTTGAAGAGACGGTGCCCGCGTCCTCTCCTCTCCTCCTCTTCCCCCTCCTCCTCCTCCTCCTCCTCCTCTCATCATCAGCATCATCATCATCGTCATCACCGTCACCGTCATCATCAGCATCATCCATCATCACGTTTCGTCAGCTCCAGTGTCAGGGTCCGCATGCGGTTCCACCTCCATTTCGGCGCACCCCTCACACGTTCCGTGGCCCCATAGGGAGCTCCACCGAAGGCCCAAGTGTCAGGGTCCGCATGCGGTTCCACCTCCATTTCGGCGCACCCCTCACACGTTTCGTGGCCCCATAGGGAGCTCCACCGAAGGCCCAAGTGTCAGGGTCCGCATGCGGTTCCACCTCCATTTCGGCGCACCCCTCACACGTTTCGTGGCCCCATAGGGAGCTCCACCGAAGGCCCAAGTGTCAGGGTCCGCATGCGGTTCCACCTCCATTTCGGCGCACCCCTCACACGTTTCGTGGCCCCATAGGGAGCTCCACCGAAGGCCCAAGTGTCAGGGTCCGCATGCGGTTCCACCTCCATTTCGGCGCACCCCTCACAGCTCCACCAGGGAGCTCCACCGAAGGCCCAAGTGTCAGGGTCCGCATGCGGTTCCACCTCCATTTCGGCGCACCCCTCACACGTGGCCCCATAGGGAGCTCCACCGAAGGCCCCAGTGTCAGGGTCCGCATGGTTCCACCTCCATTTCGGCGCACCCCTCACACGTTTCGTGGCCCCATAGGGAGCTCCACCGAAGGCACCCCTCACACTCCGCAGGGTGCATGGTTCCACCTCCATTCGTCGCGCACCCCACACACGTTTCGTGGCCCCATAGGGAGCTCCACCGAAGGCCCAAGTGTCAGGGTCCGCATGCGGTTCCACCTCCATTTCGGCGCACCCCTCACACGTTTCGTGGCCCCATAGGGAGCTCCACCGAAGGCCCAAGTGTCAGGGTCCGCATGCGGTTCCACCTCCATTTCGGCGCACCCCTCACACGTTTCGTGGCCCCATAGGGAGCTCCACCGCCCAAAGGGTCCGCATGCCCAAGTGTCAGGGTCCGCATGCGGTTCCACCTCCATTTCGGCGCACCCCTCACACGCTTCGTGGCCCCATAGGGAGCTCCACCTGAGGCCCCAGTGGCAGGGTCCGCATGCAGTTCCACCTCCATTTCGGCGCACCCCTCACACAGCTCCGCCTAAGGCCTAAGTGGCAGGGTCCGGCCCCATAGGGCACCCCTCACACGTTTCGTGGCGTCATAGGGAGCCCCGCCTAAGGCCCAAGTGGCAGGGTCCGCATGCAGTTCCACCTCCATTTCGGCACACCCCTCACACGTTTCGTGGCCCCATAGAGAGCTCCGCCTAAGGCCCAAGTGGCAGGGTCCGCATGCAGTTCCACCTCCATTTCGGCGCACCCCTCACACGTTTCGCGGCCCCATAGGGAGCTCCACCGAGGGCGCCAATGGCAGGGTCCGCATGCAGTTCCACCTCCATTTCGGCGCACCCCTCACACGTTTCGCGGCCCCACAGGGTGCTCCACCGAAGGCCCCAGTGGCAGGGTCCGCATGCAGTTCCACCTCCATTTGGCGCACCTCTCACACGCTTCGTGGCCCCATCGGGTGTTCCACCAACGACGATACTTACAACGGCGGCATTCGGAATTGCGTATGGTTGGGCCCTTCGCCAGGATAATTTTTGGGTTCCCAACGCGTGAATGTGGAGGAAGTATCAGGCGGGAGCTTCGTCTGTGAGTGAATGGTGAGGAAGTGTCAGGCGGGAGCTCCCTCCCTAAGGGGCCCGCGCTTCATGTCAAGCTTGAATATGGAGGAAGTATCAGGCGGGAGCCTCGTCTGAGAGTGAATTGTGCGGAAGTTTCAGGCGGGAGGGCACCGCACTTCATGTTCGAATCCGAGGCGGGCCATCGGCATCCTGTAACTGTCGTCACTTTTGGGCTCCCCGCGCGCGAATGTGCATGAAGTATCAGGCGGGAGCTTCGTCTGTGAGTGAATGGTGAGGAAGTCTCACGCGGGAGCCCCCTCCCTAAGGAGCCCGCACTGCACGTTCGAATCCGAGGCGGGTCACTGGAATTACGTAACTGTCGTCAGTTTGTGGCTCTGCAGGCCTGAATATGGAGGAAGTATGAGGCGGGAGCCTCGTTTGTGAGTGAATTGTGAGGAAGTCTCAGGCGGGCACGTGAACCAGCGCGTGGTCCCCCTGCCGTTCTTTGTCATCGAACGAGACCAGTCGCGCTTCGACGGGGGAAGCGAACTGGACGCGCTCCGCGAAGAGAAGCAGGCGGGCGCGGAGGTGACTGAGGACCAGGAGACCTTCCTGGAGACCCGATATGCCGTTGCGGGACGCCACAGGCCACGAGTTGGCGCCGGGGGAGACGGCGCCGCCGCGGCCGTCCTCATACGGTATGCCCATCGATGCTTTCGCCGTGGGGAAATGCCCCGCGTACCAAAGGCGCGGCATCGTGCAGCAAGACACCGGCGTGGAGGAGCCAGCGGCCCGCGGGGTTGTCCCAACGGTCTGCTCGGACGCGCCCGTGGCCCACTCGCGGCAGCCAGGAGTCGGCCAGGAGACGTTCGCCGCGGACGAGGAGGCGCCGCCGCCGCCGCCCCTGACAGGAGCGGAAGAGAGTCCTGAGGTCTGGGAGCGCTTCTTCTCGAAGGACGTCCGGGAGCTCGCCAGAGAGACGATGACGCACGTGTGCGGGGACAGCTGCTACAAGTACTCGGGCAACAAGACCACGAAGATCTGCCATCACGGTTTTTACTACATCGTCACGCTCGCGGACTGGCGCAGGCGCAGGCGAGGGAAGCTTCCGGCATGCAGGGTCGCATGTTGCATGTCCAGCCCCACTTCTCAGAGTGAGAGCATCACCAACTACGCCGGCGCCGCGGCCGGGCGCTTCAATCTGGACGGACGCGCAGGACCTCCGACGAGTCAGCGATCCCAAGGCGTGGTTGGACGAGGCCGGAGTGTTTCCGCTCGCCGGCTCGCGGCCCAATGTGGGACACATGGGCGCGTACGAGCTGGGCGACGCCGACGCTTACGTCAACCGCCCAGAGGTGCCAGAGGAGCCGCTCGCGTGGACGGACGACTGCTCGCTGGAGGAGTGGCGGTACATTATGCTGGAGTGCCTGACGGAGGACGCGGAGAGCGAAGACGCGGAGGACGCGGGCGCCACGGCCGCCTTCGCGGACCAGCTGGAACTGGATGCCCAGGCAGCGTTCAGCGACGGCCTGAACACGGGATTCTACATCAATTCCTACACGACACGACGAAGCAGTGCCCCAGCATGGAGGGCGCCCTCGCGGAGATGCGGCGCGGCCTGGACCGGCTGCAGGCGCAGCGACAGGCGCACCAGGACAAGATGAAGCTGGAGCTGCAGCAGCGAGGAGAGGACCCCGAGAAGACTCTGCCCGCCGCCGACCAGAGAGCGCTCGGGGGCAAGTCCAAGTTCTGAGAGACGCTGGATGCGGTGAAGAAAATTCCCGCGTCGTACCGCCGATGCTACTGGAAGAGCGGGCCAGAGATGCCGTTCCCGATCGTCTACGGCCACCTCGCCTATACGCCACCCACAGCTGCTGGGCGATCTTCATCAAGAAGGGCGTCTTCCTGGCGGCGGAGGCGCGGCGACGCAAGCACGGGCGCTCTCTCCGGCACCAGGGCAAACAGGACGGGGGCCGCGCCCCGGTTCAGCACCCTGGACGCGGCGTCGACCCGCACGCGCTCGAGGGGTGGCGCGAGGCAAAAAACGACGACGGGCGGGCGGCGCACGCGAGCCCGGAAGGCCAGCGCTTCCCAGATATCCTGCTGACGGCTTACGAGCACGACGTCGCGACCAAGGCGGCGAGCGACGCGCCCGATCATCGCCAGGCGGCGTCGCTTCTGGCGAGGCCCATGCAGGACATGGGCTGCGAGAGCGAGGAGGCCCCGAAGACGGGGGCCGGCTTCCGCATCGCGAGGGCCACGAGCACTCTGGACGACCGGCTGCGCAGCGGCGACGACCCGGTCCTCGAAGTCCCGCGTGCCACGCGGGCCCACCGCTGCGAGAAGCCCGACGGCCCTCGGAGATACAAGGCCCGCGCGCGGCACCTGGACTTTGACTTCGAGCCGCAGTGCACGCTGCACGCGACCCAGTTGCAGCGCCTGGCCCCCGAGCTCCGCGCCCTCCTCTTCGAGGGCTTCACCGCGCCGTCGATGAACAAAGACTGCGAGACCGCCTGCCTGTTCAGGCAGTTGCTCCTGAGGCCGTTGGAGGTGGCGAACCTGGAGGCGCTGGAGGACGGGCGCGCGCTGCAGGCGCTCGCGCCCCTGATGGGGGCCCCCGGTGCGCCCCGCGGCGCGAACGCGCGCGGGTCAACCTGTTTCGCGCGAGCCTGGGCGCACTACGAGGCTCAAGCGGGCGAGGAGGCCCGCGTCGCCGCGGCCCGTTTCCTCGCGCGGCACGAGTGGCCCACTATCTGGGAGACGCAGGAGGCGCAGGAGGAACTCTTCGCGCCACACCAGGCGCGGGCGGAGGGCAAGGACGAAGAGGACGACTCGCTGGACCCCGCTCACTGCCCCGACAGGGAGAAGCCCAGGGCGACGGCGCACCAGCGCGCACCCATGATAGCCGCGCAGGTGGCGCCACACCTCGAGGGAATCGCCCTGGCGCGCGAGGAGAAGGAACCCTGGCAGAACCAGAGCGACGCGGCCGCGCAGAGCGCGCACCTCAAGGCGACCACCAGTGGAGGCGCTGGTCAAGACGAGGGCGCCGAGGCGGACGAGGGCGCGGAGCACCTGGGCGCGCCCCCTTCGGCGGTCCGAGCGCACTTCCAGCCGGTCCCGACGCGGGGCATCGACAGGGAGCAGGACACGGCGGACGCGCTGAACTTCGCGCACCGCAAGCGCCTCACGAGCATGGCCAAGGAGCTCCTCGCGCCCCCGCGCATGTCCGAGGCGGCCCGCGAGGGCGCGGGCGCGCCCGAGCCGACGGAGGCCGCGACCGCTCCCGCGCCCGCGGCCGGGCACCGACCGCCGGCGACCGCAGCGCGCGAGGAGAGACACGCCTGGGCAAACCTGCATGACGGGCGCCTCCAGGGCAGTCGCGACGAGGATGACGCAGGCGCCGACGACGGCGAGGACGAGGGCGCAGGCGGCCTGGGCGGCGACCCCGCTGCGGCCAGTTCTGCCAGCAGCGCGCACTCAACGCCCAGCGCGCACATCGCCGCCCTGGTCGCTGGGTTGCCGGAGAACGAGAGACCCACGCGGGACCAGGCGCTCTTCGTCGCCAAGTTCGCCAAGGCCTGCGACGACGCCCGGGAGGACGACGCGCAGAAGAAGCCTGGGGCGAGAAAAAGGCGACGCATTTGCTCCTGCTGGGCCAGGGCGGACCGGGGAAGACGCACGCGGCGCAGAAGGCCGTCTTCTTCCCAGTGGCGGAGCATGCGTGGCCCACGTCGGCGCGGGACATGGGCGCCACGATGGTCGTAGCCATCTCGAACGCGCAGACGAGGAACATCTCCGCGGAGACTGCGAAGGCTATAACGCTGCACAACGCCTGCGCCCTGCGAGCCCAGAAGTACATCAACGCGAAGATGAGACCGGGGGGCATGCAGAAGAGATTGAAGTGGCTGTGGGAGCACGTCCGCGTTCTGGTCATCGAGGAGGTGAGCATGGTGGCGGCAGCTCTGTACAACGCGCTGGACCTTCGCGCCTACCACGGACGCAGCGACACGCACGACGTGCAGGAGTCTACCTACAAGAGGCAACCACCACTTCGGGCGCGCCCCCATCGCGTTGCACCTCGGCGATTTCTTGCAGCTGAAGCCCACCGGCAGCATCGGGCTCCTGACGGACGTGAACGAGCGTCTGGGCGACGGGCCGCACAAGTACACGGAGCCGCCGACGGTGGAGATTCAGCACGCCATCAGGGTCTTCTCTGAGATTCCTTGCGTCTTCGAGCCGAAGGGCACGAAGCGCTTCGAGCCCAGGGACCCTCTGATCGCGCTCTTGGGTTGCATGCGCGAGGGCAAGCCCTTCCCGCCAGAGGTCTGGTCCGCCTGGGAGGAGACGTTGGCCTCAGACAACCACGGCGTCCTGGGCCCTCGGCACCAGCACGACAACATTTGGTTCGGCCACGGCATGGGCATCTATTGGGAGACGCTTGCGAGGTGGATCAACACGCGCGCTCGTCGCGACGCGCAGAGCCTCGGCGCCCCCTTCGCTTTCCTGCGGGCCGCGCACGAGTGCGGCGCGGTTCAAGACGATCCAGACGCGGGCCGACGCCTCCTGAACGTCCCGAGCATGAACAAGACGGGTGACATCCATGGCGTCTTACCAGCACACGTTGGCATGGAGGTTCGGTTCACGGCCGCACAGGAGGAGTTGAAGAAGCAGTTGGGGCTCGTGCAGGAGCAACGGGCCACCATCGCGCCCTTCGAGTTTCACCCGCACGACGAGCGGGACTACGAGGAGCGCGCGCGGGGCCAGCTCTTTCGCCCCCGCTACCTACCGCGGGGAATCTGGTTGCAGGTCCCCGGCTTCAAGGAGCCCCCGATCTACAAGGAGGTCGCCGAGCTGCTGCTGCAGGGCGCCGAAGTCGCCGTCGAACACGGCGAGGCCGAGGCGCGGGCGAGGAGCTTGCCCATGGTCAGGCCCAGCGAGCAGGAGTTCACGCGGCAGAGCCCGGGGGCGCACACTGCGCGCCGCTCGGGGTTCACCCCGACGCGCGCGCCCTACCTGACTTCCGCGCTGTCGCAGGGCCAGACGCTGCGCAAGGGCGTCGCCATGGACTGCGCGAGGGGCGAGGACGCTGGCCACGCGGGCATGTCGGACGAGCAGCGGCGGCCGCGCCTCTACGCCACGTTCCCCCGCGCCATGCGCGCGCGGAACAAGCTGGCCCCGCGGCCGCCCTCGCGCGAGTTTCTGGAGCGCGGGCCGCCGGCGCCCTTGCGGGGGGCGCTCAAGAAGTTCAAGGGGAAAGCGAAGACTTCCAGGCATGAGGCCGAGCAGCTTGCCGCGGAGCGTGGCTTCGCGCCGCCTCCCGCACGAGCGCCGCGGCGCGCAGCTAGAGGCCCGCGGGGTTGCCCCAACGGTCTGGCCCGCGGGGCTGCCCCGACGGCCTGCCCCCGCGCCCCAGCCCGCGGGGTCGCCCCAGAGGCATGGCCCGCGGAGCTGCCCCAAAGGCTTCGCGAACCAGCCGTCGGCGAATGCGCGCGCGCTGGCCGAGGCGGCGACGGCGCCGAGGGAAATCGATTTGCTTGTCCCGGCCATGGGGAAGGAGGGAGCACATGGAGAAGAAGCAGGGGAAGGATGACGACGGGGAAGAGATTGGGAGAGGGCTACGACGATGAGGAGGTGGAGAAGGAGGAGGAGGCGGAGGAGGAGGAGGATATATAGAAGGAGGAGGAGAAGAAATAGAAGGAGGAAGGGGGAGGAGGGGGAGGAGGAGGAGGAGGAGGAGGAGGAGGAGGAGGAGAGGGCAGAGCAGATGGCGAGAGGAGGGCGTCTGCCAGGGCGAGGAGGAAAGGGCTGAGGGCAAGCTGAACAGATTATCATGCGGGGTCCTTCCTTCGGAGTAATTTGTTTTAACTATTCCTGATGTGACCTTCAAGCTTTCGTCCAAAATCCGCCTGTAGGAGGACATGCCCGACCTAAGCATAAGTAGGTTGTTCCCATCGCACTTAAAGACCGCATCCCAACAATAATTTCGAGCACCCAGAAAAAGTATCGAAGCAGTGCCGAACGAGCATCGCCTCGCAGGGCCCGACTCGCGAAAATGTCCCGTTTCGATAATTTCTTGCTGCTCGAAATTCTTTCTGGTGATCAAGGCTAAAGTAAGTTGGAACATAAGTCTGGGCCCTCGTAACCCTTCCAAGGGACCCCCCGCCCTCTCTTGCGCCTCGCGTGCACCGACCATCTAGGCCTCCTGGATGGGTTCGGAGCAGATGGTGTCGGAGGATCGCGCCGCGTCGCCGATGCATCGGCGATGAATTGGCGATGCGGCTCGATGTGAGGCCCACTTTCCTCCACACCGACGTCGCCGATGCACCGCCGTCGCCACTGCATCGCCGATGCATCGCCGATGTGTCGGCGAGGCGGCGAGATCCTCCGGCCCCGTCTGTTCGGACCCCATCCAGGAGGCTTCTAGACAACGATCTGGTGTTGTGGCGTTGTGACCGAGTGGATCGGCCAGCCTGTTGCCCCGCCTCTGCCCGCTCGCGGGCATGTGCCCTGCCATGCCTGCCAGCGCCGAGGGTGCGCCACCGCCCGGCACCCCATCGCAGGGCCGTGCCAGCAGGACGAACGGGCGCAGTTTCCAAGTGCCCCTACCTGAAGGGGCCCACGGACACAAATAAATACACGCAAATCCCAGGATTCCCCTTATTGTTTCTTGTGTGCTTGATGTTCGCCTCCCCTCCCCCTACTGCACATATTTTCCTACACGTTCCAGGAAGACGACTTTTAATTGTGTCTGTGTGTGTGTGCGTTTTTCCCTCCTCTTCCTCTTGGCTTCTTCCTTCTCAGACGGCCGCGCCCCCCTTCGCCCCGCCTCTTCTGGCGTGCTGCCACCCAGGTGACTTTCGAGAACGGGGCCGACGTCCCCATCGCAGAGGAGGGGCCCGAGTGGAGGACGTTCCTGGGCAAAGGCACCACCAGGATGCGGAGAATGGGGAGGACGGGGGAGAATGGGGGCGGGGCAGGAGGCGCAGGACGAGGACGAGGAGGAGGGAAGAGGAGGAGGAAGGAGTTATTTATACGAACAAGAGATGGAGGAGGAGAAGGAGGAGCAAGAGGATGAGGAAGACCAGCGGAAACTCAAGATGCATCGACGATGCTGCAACACACTCTCCCGTCCAAAGCCCCCTCCGCATTCATCCGGCCCACCAAATTATTTCGTTTATAACAAAAAGGCGCCTCGTCTACAAAACAGCACCTCATGGACCTCCCGTTCAGGCGAAGCCCCGCTGTGAAAAGGAACCGCCGTGCATGCTTTCACGGCATCAGAGCCAGGAAATCGAACAAATATGCTCATATATAATTCAACGCGGTGTCCAGCGAGATCCCCGCTTTGGAACAGGACCACCTCCATCTGTGTAACTGCTGCACATGTTTTTTTAGTAAGAAAAAAGTCAAGAATTTCGAGGAAGTCTCCAGCGAGGGCCCCATATTGAAGAGGAGCCGCCATCCATCCGTGCAGCTGCTGCACATGCTCCAGCTTTTCAAGCGCAGTTAAGAAGTCTCCTGCGAAAGCCCATTCGGATAAGGCATCGCCCCTCGTCCCTGCAGCTGCAGCGCACTGTTAGTTCGAATGCGCGCGTTCCGCTGAATTTCGAAAACCACCACAACCCAAACCTTGAAGCTGCTGCGAATTTATGTTTCACATGTGCACGGCGGTAAGTCAAGAGATCCATTTGAATAACGACCTGTGCTCCATCCTTGAAACGGCTGCAACGTTTCAAGGCGAGCGCGCCAGGCGTTAAGGCGAGAATCGCATTTTGAAAACAGGGCAGACCCCCCTCCCTCGCAACTGTTGCAGATTTCAGTTTCCATGTTCTTCGACGATGAGGAAGTTTCATGCGTAACGCCTGGCCCGCCCTCCGACCACGTCTGGTAGTGCGACAGGGGGGAGAGTCATCTATAAGGAGGAGGGATGAGGAAGGAGGAGGACTCTCCCACTCCCTCTGTATGAGCGGGGGGCGGTTTGGACGCAGGCACCAGCACGAGGTGGGCCTGCGAGATGGCCCTCTGGTGCGACTGGAGGCCCTGGGCTACAGCAAAGCACCCTCCATACACCAGTTCGAGAGGGGAGGAAGAGAGGGAAGGAGGGTGATGTTCGAAGAAATCCAGCGCCAGCCCAAGAAATTCGCGCGGACCTCCAGAAGCGTATGTCCGTGTCGTTCAGCAGTGGCGGCCCGCGCCTGACGACAAGGAGCTGGCAAGGAGGACCGCCCAAACTTTCGGCCTGCTTGGGTTTCCTGGAGGGCGGGTCCATTCTCCCCATGGCCATGGCCAGATTCGCCTCGGATCCCTGGTCGGGAGCGTGCTGCAGGCCGGGCCCACAGGTCCTGAGCACATTCGCGCCTTGCACCACGGCGCCTTCCGAACTCGTCCGGGAAGGCCTTCGCGGCGAAGGCCTTGACCACGGCTTTGGCCGGCCAGAAGCTCGCTTCCGAGCGCTAAGGACCCGGACCTCCAGGCGCCGTGAAGAGACACGCGGACGGGCGTCTCCTGGCGGTGTCTTGGCCTCGGACGGGCCGGCCGTTCTCTCGGGCTCAAGGGGCCCTCCAAAAGACAGCCCGCGGCGGACCAGACGGCCCCGGGAGTCGGGTCGAGGGTTCCAGGGGCCCGCATCGGGGGAACAACAAACACCATGACGTTCGGGGGCGGCCACGAGGGGGGCGATGACCAGCGGGAGGGGTAACTTGGCGGTGGCCATGATATCTCCCCAGATTTCACGGCTCCTTTTCTGATCTTGATACGTCCCTGGCCCCCCCTTGGGCCGTGCACATGCCGCCGGCCATGATTTGCCCCCCCTTTTCTCTTGGACACCCCACTGTGAGATAAGCATGAGAAAGAGGTGTACGTTGAGAACGCGCAGGAAGAAGAGGATGAAGATGGGGCGCAGGACGAGGACGAACAGCAACAGCAGCAGCAGGAGCAGGAGTTGGAGGAGCGGGGGCAACATGAGGACCTGTGGAACTTGGAAGAGTGGAAGGGAGGGGGGGGCGACAACGGCGAGGAAGACCTCGGATCCAGAAGTGTGGCCTCCGCTGGGGCGAGAGCGACATCCTGAACGACGGGGGGCAAATCGCGGATCTTGAGATGAGACCAACGCTGGAGCACCGTTCTGTCATGACTCATGACAACGTACACACACGTAGCACCCCGCAGTTGCGGACATGAGTTGGGGAGCGGGCGCGGGGTGAGTCGCGGGTGGTTCGCGAGCTGGTCGCGGGTGGGTCGCGGGGTGGATTGCGGTTGGGTCGCGGGTGTGTCGCGGGTGGGTCGTGGGTGGGTCGCGGGTGGGTCGCGGGTGGGTCGCTGGTGGGTCGCGGGTGGGTCGCGGGTGGGTCGCTGGTGGGTCGCAGGTGGGTCGCGGGTGGGTGGCGGATGGGTCGCGGGTGGGTCGCGGGCGGGGTCGCGGGTGGGTCGCGGGCCGGGTCGCGAGTGGCACGAAGACAACCAAAACATCAACCAAAAACAACCAACAACAACAATCAGTTTAAAATTATTCGTTTTTATTTGCCCGTGTGTTATTCAAAACGAGTTCCCCACACCATCGATACCCGCCCATTTTGTCTTCGATCACACCCCTTTGGGGGAAATATTTTCTCTTTGCGGGGGGCGGCGGGCTTAGACAGGCGGGCAAACCTGAACGGGCGGACAATCCTTCGTGGGCGTACATGTGCCCGCCGTTGGAATTGGTGTGGGCCCTGCAGAAGGAGGAGGGGGAGAACGAGGGAGAGTGGGAGGAAGGGAGGGGGAGGGACGAAGGAAGAGGGAAAACGCCAGGAGAAAGGAGCAAAGGGGGGGGCGGTTGATTAGAGGCAGAGAGAGAGAGAAACAAAAATGTATGTATACATATATATATAATAAGAGAGAGGTAGAGGAAGAGAGAAAGAGAGAGAGAGAGGGAGAGAGAGAGAGAAAGAAAGAGGGGGGGAGGATCCAGGAGAGCGGAGGGAGAGGGGAGGAGGGAGAGGAGGGAGAGGGGATAGGGCAGAGAAGCATAAGGATTAGGGAAGAGAGGAGGGAGAGAGAAGGGAGGAGAGGAGGGAGGAGGGAGGAGGGAGAGGGAGGAGGAGCAGGAAGGTAAGAGCGTGAACGTTCGAGGAAGTCTCGGGCGGGAGCCCACGACGGGCGGGCGATCCCCTGACGGGCGGGTCGGGCGGGTGGGACATTCAAGCGGGATGCTTGAGTATGGCGAGAGCGCGATTATTAAATCAAGTGTAACGGCGTCCTTGGCGCAGCGTGTTTCCTGAGCGTCGAAAGCGTGATTTCTGCATAAACTGCATGGAACTCACAGGCGAGAGCGCAATTCCTGAAGAAAATGTGAGGGGCTCTCTGGCGGGAGCGGGGGTCTTGATTAAATTGCAAAGAAGTCTTGGCTCAATTGCGAGGAAGTCTCAGGCGGGAGCGCCATTCCTGGGTAAATTGTGACGAAGTCTCAGATGGGAGCGGGGGTCTTTATTAAACTGCGAGGAGGTCACAGGCGGGAGCACCGATCCTGAGTGAATTGTGAGGAAGTTTCAGGAGCGGGGGTCCTGAGCAAATTTGGAAGAAGTCTCAGGCGGGAGCCGCTGTTGTTGTAATCTGGGGGGCCAGGGGCCCAGTCTGAGCAGGAACATTTGCCCTATCAAAAAACAGGGTGCGAGCGTCGAGGGGCACACTTTGATTGACAAAAAAACAGCATGCACCAATGAGGGGGATCCAGCAGTTATTGCTCAGAAATGCGAGTTCAACAATAACAAAAACAGCAACAATCGCTTTACCCTCATGCGCCATGTTTCCACATGCCACATGCATACGTCCCAATAACTATCCCCATCCTGGTGGATGATGTTATTGGCGCATGGGGGTCCGATATACCCACACCCAGAATTCTCGCCCAAGGAGGTCTTGCGAACACCTCTTCCGATGAACTTCAAAATACCTGTTCGGAAAGCACATCGCCTTGGAAATCCACTTACTCGCGCCATGCTTCGCGGAGGAAAAGAGGGGGAGGAGGAGGGGAAGGAGGAGAAGAGAGAATAAGGAGACGCTGTTCCTTCCCCGGCCCCTCGGGCAAACCCACGGGTGCAAGAAAAACTCAAAAAGGCCGCTTCGCCGTCGTCGTCGTCGTCGTCGCCGCCGCCGCCGCTGCCGTGGTCGTCGTCGTGGTCGTGGTCGTGGTCGTGGTCGTCGTCGTTGTCGTCGTCGCCGCCGTCGCCGCGGCCGCCGTCGTCGTCGTCGTCGTCGTCGTGGTCGTCGTCGTCGTTCACACGGCTTACACGATGTCCACGCGTCCTTACGCGAACAGCCACGCAGGGAAGCGAAACCCACGCAGATTGTCATAGCGGCGGCCCCCACGCCCAGTCAGACTGACGATGAACCCTCCTTGATCATCCATCCACGCCCTCCACGGTCCACGCAAGGCCCGAAGCTGTGCAGAAAGACTGAAGAGAAGGAAAAGGCAGGGAGGACGAGGCTCTCGAGAAGGAGGAAGAGGACGAGAGAAGAGGAGATGATGAGGAAGAGGAGGGGAGGCCAAGGGGACCACGCATCCAGTCGGGAAGGGCCGCAGGTCATGCCGTTTTTCTGACTTTCCTAAGGCACCCCAAGGCGGGCCTGTAAAAACGGGGGAGGTGTCGAACGGGAGCGTTGCTGTTGGTGTTGTTGATGTTGTTGCTATGGTTGTTGTTGGTTTTATTGGTGTTGCTGTGATTGCTGTTGTTATTGTTGTTGTCGTTGTTACTGCCGTTGGTTGTTACTGCCGTTGTTGTCGATGCTGTTATTATTGGTGGTGCTGTTGTTGCTGCTGTTATCGTTGTTGTTGGTGTTGTTGATGTGTTTGTTGCTGTTGTTGCATATGCTGCTGCTGTTGTTGTTGGTGGTGTTGTTGTTCGGGGGGCCAGTATGGCGGGACCTCGTAACGCCTGAGCGTGAGTTTCGACTTCGCGTGACATTCGGCCAGCGCCCAGGCGAGAGCCCCAGGGCGCACTAAGGGGGCCCAGCAGTAATAATGGTTTAGTATTTGAGCTCCCATAGTGACTTTGGAACCCCCCCAGAGGCGATTCCGACACGAGGGCCGCAGTCTTGAGTAAAACGCTAGAGAGTACCGAGCGGGAGCGCCGTTGTTGTAATGGTGGGTCGAGTCAGAGCGCTGGTTTGGTGCGAAAGCTGGTTTTCGGCGCCGAAGCGACAGCGCCGATCTTGCGTAGAAGACGCGGAAGTATTGGGCAGGAGCGTTGGTTTGGTGGCAACGCCGGCTTTCGGCGGCGAGCAAGAGCACCAGGCCTGAGTAAAAAAGGATGAAGTATAGAGCCAGAGCGTTGTTGTTGTTGCTGTTGTTGTTGTTGTTGGGGTGCCGGTTTTGCGAAACCCCGAAACTCCTGAGAGTGAGCTTCGATTTCAGAGGAAATGCAGCCAGCGCCTAGGCGAGAGCGCCAGGGCGGGTCTAAGGGGCTCAATAATTTCTGCTCGCAGTGAGTTGTCCATTCCACTGCTTGCGCAAACATCCCACCCACCCACCCGCAACTTGGTTTGCAAACCTCATGCGGCGGCGATTGCGATGAGTGTTTGGCGCTGGCTGGTGCATCTCTGCGGCCGCGCCAGCCCGCGCATGCGCGCGCGCAGCGGCCAGGTAGTTTGGCGCGACCGACGAGGCCGAGGTGGTGCTGACCGCTCGGCACATTCCAGCGGGCACTTGGGTGCGAGTCGGCGGCTTGGGCGGGTGCGGTATCATGGCAACGTTGACACTTATAGACCCGATGACGATGATAGTGGCGATGTTGGTGACGACAGTTGTAGACACGATGGTGATGATGAGGAGGAGGAGGATGGTGATGATAATGATGATGATGATGATGATGATAGTGGCGATGACTGCGCCGATGCCGATGACGCCGACGACGATGACGGCGTCCTCGCGTCGGTGATGAAGATTTTGGCAGGAATTCGAAATGCGCGCTGGGCAGACGCGCGAGAATGGCTCGCATGGTGTTATTTGGCACGGATCGTGCCACCCCAGCACGCGCGCAAGGGCGTTCGAACGATTTCGACATGCGCGCGCGAAGCCCGTTTGGTAGCATGTTATGAAAATGTTGGAAAACTCTTGGTTTGCTTAAGATTTCGCAAGAGAGCGCGCACGCTTTTGTTGAAAATCCGCGTTGCGAGTACCGGTGTTTCTGTATGATGTTTGGACACTCGATTTTACAATCCTCCCGAAACCGAATGTTGTTGAAGGATTTCGGCATGCGCGCGCGACGACGCGCGCGTGCGCACTTCGTCTTGTTTTTTGCAAAGGATTCTTGGGAACGTATGATGTGTGATAAACGAGTGTGCGCGCATAGTATATGTTGCAGAGGATGGCGAGGGGAACCGATACAGGCTTGGCTGGGGCATTATGAATTCACAGGTAGGATGGACATTGGGTCAGCATCATATGTGTGTTACACCGGTTCCTGGGGGGGATAAGTCCGGGGAAATGGTCGAATTTTTTTTAAAGAAAGGAAAATCAATAATACGTGTTTTGTATGTAAGGTTCAACCGCAACAACAGCAGCGCCAGCAGCAACAACAACAGCAACCACAACGACAACAACAACAACAACAATTGTCAGACTGCTCGCTCTTATCCGATCACGTGCCACTCAACACGTGTATCCCAGACCCTCGATACCAACCTTTTTCGTCGACGACGGTACCCCCTTTACGGGTATAGCTCTCTTACCTGCAACGCGTCTTCCGCGCAGCCTTGGCATGGAAAAGAGTACGGATGGAAGGAAGGGACAGGTGGCAGGCGGGTTGTTGAAGCGTGCGTCTTGCATGAATCGCGAGGAAGTCTCGAATGATAGCGCGGTTCCCAAGTAAAGCGTGAGGAGATCTACAGCGAAAGCGTGATTCCTGAGTGTCGTCGGGGGCACGGCGTTTGAATAAAGCGCGGTGACCAAACACAGAAATATGAGCACAAGTCATTGCTATAACTCGCGTAGATAAACGACAGCATGCGGAAACAAAAGGGCCCCGCTGAGATATAATCTTATGGGGAGAGAGGGTGGTAGCACGCAGATTTAGCGATTGTGAAGGAAAGGGGGGACGACGACGACGACGACGACGACGACGACGACGACGACGACGACGGCGAGAAGTAGGACGGGGGGGCGAGAAGCAGGAGGATCAGGAGGAGGAGGAGGAGCAGGAGGAGGAGGAGGGGGAGGAGGAGGAGGAGGGGGGGACGGGGTAGGAGGGAGCGGAGCAGCAGCAGCAGCAGCAGCAGCAGCAGCAGCAGCAGGGGCAGGAGCAAGAACGGGAGCAGCAGCAAGAGAGAGGAGAGACTAGGAGGAGCACGATGGGGACGAGGAGGAGCGAGGGTGGGAAGCAGGAGGCAGAGGAACAGGAGCAGGAGGGCCAGGAAAAGGAGCAAGAGGGTCAGAACGAAAGGAGCAGAGCCCAAGCCTGGTCTCCGTAGTGTTTGGCCGTGAGGGGGGGGGGGGGGCGGGTCGGCGCCCGCGCGTGTTCCCGCAGCCTGGCGGAGGTATCGCGGCCACCTGTCCGCCAAGGACCCGTCCACCGTCGTGCTGGTCGGAGGGAGGGAGGAAGAAGGAAGGGTGGGACGTCGGAGGGAGTGCGGTGGGAGGAGGAGGAGGAGGAGGAGGAGGAGGAGGAGGAGGAGGAGGAGGAGGAGAGGCCGAAGGGAGGAAGAATATGGCGAGGATGAGGAGGAGGGCGACGACGACGACGACGACGACGGACGACGACGACGAGGCTCAGGAGGAGGACCAGGGCAAGGACGAGGCCGAGAGAGAGAGGGAGAGGAGGAGGGATGCGCGTGAGGCTGGGGCAAGCTGGCCGGGAGCACGCGGCCAGGTCAACACAGCCAGTTCGAGCGAGCCCGCGGGCCCACCGCTCCATCCCACCCTCCACCCCGTGGCATACGGTGGGGGGGGTCGTGAAGGAGTGTGCCCAGGAGGCTTCACACCCTGTAGCGTTCCTTATCTCCTCCTCCTCCTCCTCCTCCTCCTCCTCCTCCTCCCTCCCCCCCCTCCTCCTCCTCCCCCTCCTCCCCTCCCCCTCCTCCTCCTCCCCCTCCCGCCTCCTCCTCCTCCTCCTCCTCCTCCTCCTCCTCCTCCTCCTCTTCTGATGAGGGCGGCGGTGATGTCCATGTCAGTTTGCGATCGGAACGCCGCCAGCTTCCAGACCCTGGCTTCCTTATCCAACGATTCCCGATCCAATGCCACCACCGTAAGAATCCAGGCGCCCATGTTGGCACAACTGGGCTTTGGGACTGGCGCGCGTGCCCACCCAGCGCACGGAGAGCGCTCGCGCGCGGCGCCGCTTACGACGACGTGGCGCGGGGAAGAGATAATGGGCCCAGGCGGGCGCGGCGCTCCAGCGAGAGCGCGATGCAGCCTTCTCGCGCGCGGCCACGCGTCCGATGGGTGGCGAAGACCGCGCCGAGGCGACAGCGCCACTTTCAGGCGAAGTCTGCCCGACGCTGTAGGCCCGCGCGCGGGCCCGCTTCCACTTCCGACGGCTCGGCGAGCGAACGATGTGCGCCACGCCCATGCGGGACAGCCTGGGGCCGCCCAGGTCCTGGTGGCGAGCACCTTCCACGACCTGGTCGGCGCGAGTTCGCAGCTCTTCCAAGACCTGAAGGAGTTCAGGGGCAACTGTACAGGGGGATGGGCTCAGCGGGGGACGCGTCGACCCCCAATCGCCCATCGAGGACCGTGCGGAGTCGCTCATGGGGGCATAGCGGCTTTCTATCGGCGATATATCGCCGATTCCAGGCCGACGTTTCCCCCCTCAGCTGGTCCTGCCGAGCGTTGCCCCTCAGGAGTACGCGGCGGCCTACACCCTCCGGCTGCGGACCCAGTTCGAGGACCCCGAGGCGCCAGGGCTGCCGGCCACGGCTGCGTCGATTCGATGGCGCGCGCTGGTATGTCTGCTCGTGGCATCGGCCGTGTGCGGTCACAGGAGCAGCTCCCCTCATCCGAAGATGGGGTCGATCCTCCACGGGCTCGCTTGTGCAAATGGTGTGGTCGATCTGCGATGAAGGGCAGCCGTTGCCGGGCAGGCCCAGGAGGAGGAAGAGTCGTTCTGGAGCGTTCCAGAAGGCTCCGGAGCGGCCACGGTGCCCGATACCCTCCTCCTCCTCCTCCTCCTCCTCCACCTCCTCCTCCTCCTTGTGCTCCGCCTCCTCGTGCTCCTCCTCCTCCTCCTCCTCCAGATCCGCCGCCTCTCGGAGATTCTCGGAGATTCCCGCCTTATCTCGTTCTGGCCTCGTCGAAGGGCAGCCTTTTTGGACAGCCACGGAGGTGGCGCCGACGATCAGCGACCTCTGGGGCCAGGGCGCCGTCTCGTACGCGCTGGTCGACGAGGTCTTCAACATTTCTGCGCTGAGGGGGACGCAGTTCATGTCGAAGGCAGGAGGGCTGGCCGTGGGGTCCAGGGAGGGCTGGGGCGAGTGGGGGGCCGACAGGGGGGGGGGCGGAGGGGGAGGGGGCCGGAGTAGCAGGGGCACCACGACGGCGAGGAGGAGGAGAAGGAGGAGGAGGAGGAGGAGCAGGAGGAGGAGGAGGAGGGGGGAGGAGGGACTGGGTCGGCCTCACTGCCATTCGGGCTCGACTGATGTTCTCGCGCTCGCCCTCGCTCGCCCGCGCAGCCTCTCTGCGCCAGCGCGGCCGCTGCGGGGAGGAGGGGCGAGAGCGGGGAGGGAGGAGGAGCCGCAGCAGCAGCACGGCGAGCAGCAGAGAGGGGGGAGGGCCAAGCTAGGCACGCTCGCGTCATATCTGTCGTCCTACTCCCTCCCATCCTTCACCATTGCTGAGAGCCCTTCTCTATTCGCTCAGTCGAGTGTCGACGATGGCAACGACCCCCAAAGGGTGCACGACGGGCAGACGGGAGGGAAAAAGGGACCGGAGCCAGAGTCGGCGTTGGCGGAGGAAGAGCAGCAGCAGCAGAGAGGACAGCGGTAAGATAGCTGCGGCCAGCCCACATCTGGTATATCTCATCCTTGCGACATGTTCTTCCCCGTTGCGTCGAACCTGGTAAGGCTGCGGGCTGCGCACAAGCAGCCCCCTGGAGGTAGTAGTTCCAGCTGGCCTCAACAGGCCTCCCGAGAAGTCCCAGCAGGCCTCAACAGTCCCTCCGAGTAGCCCATGGCGGTCTGGTCTCAACACCCCATCCACGGGGCGCGAAGCGCCCCAGGGGCGCCGCAGGAGGCGGCGCCAACCGCCCTGGACTACTCGGAGAGTTTGCTGAGGCTAGCTGGGACTGCTCGGGGGGGTTGTTTCAGGCAAGCGGGGACTGCTCGGGGGGCCTGTTGGGGCCAGCTGGGGCTCATTGGGGGAGCTGTCAGTGCAACCCGAGGCCTTACCCGGTTCGAGGCAACGAGGAAAAAAATGTCGCAGGGACAGGATAACTATACCAGATGTGGGCTGGCCGCAGCTATCTTACCACCCTCGTCTCTGCTGCTGCTGCTGATGCTGCTGATGCTGATGCTGATGCTGATGCTGATGCTGATGCTGATGCTGCTCTTCCTCCGCCAACGCCCTCTCTGGCTCTGGCCCCCTCTTCCCTCCCGTGTTCCTCCCTCTTCTCCTCTCCTCCCCCTCCTTCTCCTCCTCGTCCTCCTCCTCGTCCTCCTCCTCATCCTCTTCCACTCCTTACTAGTAATTTCTCCTTGTCGCACCCCGAGGCCAGTCGGAAGGGCGGGCTGGGCGTTTCGGTTGAGACTCCCTTACACCATTTATGATCCTGAAGCTGAAAGTGGCAACAATTTCACAGATGGAGGGCGGGTGGTTTTCAAAATGTGGCTCTCGGCGATGCGCCACGCACGCTCGTCTTGACAATTTGCAAGACTTTCACGGATCGAGGGCGGGTGAGTTTCAAATTGTGGTTTTCGCTTGAGCGCCGCGCACATTCTTCGCACAAAAACTGGAACAGCTTCACGGATTGACGGCGGATGGTTTTCAAATTGTGCCTTTCGCCTTGGCGCCGCGCAGATGAACGTTTAAAAAGTGGAAGAGTTTCACGAATTGAGGGCGGGTGGCTTTCAAAATGTGGCTCTCGCCTTAGCGCCGCGCAGATTCGTTTTCAACAAGTGGATGAGCTTCACGAATTGAGGGTGGGTGGTTTGCAACATGTGCCTCTCGCTATAGCGCCGCGAACATTTGTTTTCACATGTTGCAAGAGTTTCACGTATTCGTACGGCTAACGTAACAGAAATGGTTTCTGAGAACGATTCAGGACTATCGGGGCGCGACGGTTACGTTGATTCGCGGTGTTGAAGTCCCAGGAAAAGCGCTCTAACACGACTCAGGACCGCCAAGACGCAACGGTCAGGTTGATCCGTGGCGTTGAGATCCTGAGAATGGTGTTGTAGTGCGCTGCAGGATTCTCAAACGGTGTGTCTCCCAACGGGGCACTTCTTTCAGTGGGCACGAGTCCTTGCAGGGGCCTGTGAGGAGGGAGCGCGGAGGGAGGGCTTATCCGTGAGGGCTTCGCCCCCATGCCGCCGGCCCCCCTCTCTTAGAACTGGATGTGCCATGTCTGGACGCCGACGTGAAGCAGTGTCGGGACTTCACGCGAGGGCCAATCTTAAATCACGAAGGTTTAGAAGCTCGGTGGTGCAAATCTTGCTCAATTTACAAGGTGTATGGCTTCGGGGATTCGAAGATTGTCTAATTTACCACGGTTTGTGGCCTCGGGGATGCAAATATTGCGTGATTTACGAGGCTGCATGGCCTTGGCGGCACAAACATACTTTAAAAAGGTGTATGGCCTCGGGGACGCGAATACAATGTAATTTGCAAGGGTTTGTGGCTTCGGGGATGCAAGTATGGCATAATTTACAAAGGTTTCTGACCCTGGGGACGCGAATATTGTTTAATGTTTGAAAGTGTATGGCTTCGGGGGCGCGAAGATTGCATAATTTACAAACTTGTATGGTTTCGGGGATGCAAAAATTGCGAAACTACGAGGGTGTATGGTTTCGGGGGCGCAAGTTGCCTAATTTAGAAAAGGTGTATGGCCTCGGGGACGCGAATATTGTGTAATTTGCTGGGGGTTGTGGCCTCGGGGCTGCAAGTATGGTATAATCTACAAAGATTGGTGGCCCCGGGGACGCGAATATTGCTTAAGTTGCGAAGGTGTATGGCTTCGGGGGGAGCGAATCTTATGTAATGTATCGGAGGTGAGGGGGTGAGATCGAATTGGAACGGAGAGCCCCCCTACCGGGAAATCGGTTTCGGTTTCGTGTTCGTGCGTGCCGTGCGTGCAGGCGAGGCGAAGCTGCGTGGGCGGGCGAGAAGACAGTCTCCTCTGGCTGAGGCGCGGCTGGACCAAATATTTCCTTTCCGGGGGCCGGTGCCGCGCGGTGTCCCGCCGGTGTCCCGCCTCCAGCTGAGGCGCGGCCAGACCAAATGTTTCCTTTCCGGGGGCCAGTGCCGCGCGGTGTCCCGCTGGTGTCCCGTCGGTGTCCCGATGATGATGATGATGATGATGATGATGATGATGATGATGATGATGATGATGATGATGATGATGATGGTGATGATAATGATGATGATGATGATGATGATGATGATTTCGATGATGTTGGTGATGATGATGGTGGTGGCAGTGGTGATGATGGTGTCCCGATGATGATAATGATGATGTTAATGATGATGATGATGATGATGATGATGGTGATGATGATGGCCATGGGGGTGATGATGATGGTGTCCCGATGATGATGATGATGATGATGATGTTGATGATGCAAATGTTGCTAAAGATGGTGATGGTTTCCCGACGATGATGATGATGAAGATGATGATGATGATGATGATGATGATGTTGATGATCATGATGATGTTGATGATGATGAGATGATAATGATGCTGATGATGATGAAGACAATGATGATGATGGTGTCCCGATGATGATTGTGATGATGAGGTTGATGATGATGCTGTTGATGATGGTGGTGATGATGGTGCCCCGATGGTGATGATGTTGATGATGATGATGACGATGATGGTGTCCCGGTGATGATGCTGATGTTGATGATGACGATGATGATGAGGTGATGATGTTGATTTTGATGATGGTGACCCGATGGTGATGATGTTGATGATGATGATGGTGTCCCGATGATGGTGATGATGATGGTGACGAGGACCATGGTGTCCCGATGATGATGTTGGTGATGATGCTGCTGATGATGATGGTGTCCCGATGATGATGATGATGATGATGTTGATGATGTTGTTCATGATAATGATGAGATGTTGATGATGATGATGGTGGTGTTCCGATGCTGATGATGATGATGGTGTCCCGATGATGATGTTGATGATGATGGTGACGATGATGGTGTCCCGATGGTGATGGTGATGATGATGTTGGTGATGATGGTGATGAGGTGGTGACGATGATCGTGGTGTCCCGATGATGTTGATGACGTTGATGACGATGATGTTGATGATGATGACGTTGATTGTGAGATTGATTGTGATATCGGTAGTGAGATCGATAGTGGGACCGAATGTGGGATCGATTGTGAGATCGGTAGTGAGATCGATTGTGAGATCGATTGTGACATCGAGAGTCAGATCGATGGTGAAATCGATCGAATGAAATAGATCGGGTGAGATCGATAGTGAGATCGATCGAGTGAGATCGATCGAGCGAGACAGATAGTGAGATCCATAGTGAGATCGATAGTGAGATCGATAGTGAGACCGATCGAGTGAGACGTTGGTTCCTCCCCCCCCCGAACCTCCTTATCACCCGGAGGGTGGTCGTATAGGTAAAGGATTATTGTTTCGGGGACGCGAACATTGCATGATTTACCAGGGGGTGTGACCTCGGGGGCGCAAATATCTTGCAATGTACATGGAATTACGGCTTCGGGGACGCGAATGTTGCTTAATTTTCGAATGTGGATTGCCTCATGGCTTGGGGACGCGAATATCGCGTGATGTATGAGGGTTTGTGGCCTCGGGGCGCAAATATCTTGTAACGTACTTGGGATTATGGCTTCGGGGACGCGAATGTTGCTTAATTTCCGAATTGCTCCAGAGATGTAAATGTTGCGCAAGTTACGGGGTATGATGGGTTCGGGGACGCGAATATTCAGTACTTACAGGATTTATGGCCTCGGGGACGCGAATATGGTGGCGTAATGTATTAGAGATTATGGCTTGGGGGACGCGGGTATCATGTATTGTTACGTGTCCCACGCCCCCCAAGAATTCTGAGAACCCTCCCAGGGCGTGGTACACAAATCTTGTTTGGGGCCCCCACCCCTCGCGCGGACAGCAAGAATTATCAGTAAGGAAGCAGAAAGCAGGAATGTAACAGTGGTAACTGGAAACTGTTACTGGAACAGGGAGCTAAAATCCTCATCCTCGCAGCCTGGTGGCCCCGCAAGGGGGCCAGCGGAGCTTGTGAAGAGGGAGCGTGGAGGGAGGGATTATCCCAACATCGTTGATCAATCGTGGTTTACATTGGTCCTCCTCCTCCACCTCCTCC
>CAUYUJ010021858.1:122140-132271 GCA_963575745.1 Prorocentrum cordatum | reverse complement strand
ACCTCCGCTGGGCCTCCCAGGAGCCCACGAAAGTGGCGACATTTGCGCAGATCGCAGCCCCCAGGGCACCGCGAGGTCTCGAGGTGATCCGCGTGGGCCCCACCTCAGCTGGGCCTCCCAGGAGCCCACGGAAGTGGCGACAGTTGCGCAGGTCGCAGCCCCCAGGGCACGGCGAGGTCTCGAGGTGATCCGCGAGGGACCCACCTCCGCTGGGCCTCCCAGGAGCCCACGAAAGTGGCGACAGTTGCGCAGATCGCAGCCCCCAGGGCACGGCGAGGTCTCGAGGTGATCCGCGTGGGACCCACCTCCGCTGGGCCTCCCAGGAGCCCACGAAAGTGGCGACTTTTGCGCAGATCGCAGCCCCCAGGGCACCGCGAGGTCTCGAGGTGATCCGCGTGGGACTCACCTCCGCTGGGCCTCCCAGGAGCCCACGAAAGTGGCGACAGTTGCGCAGATCGCAGCCCCCAGGGCACGAGAGAAGAGGAGAGGGGAACACAGGAAACAGGAGAGGAGGAGGGGAGGAGGGGGGAGGAGAAGAATGACGGGGCGACCACACTGCTCTATTCAAATCGAGTGCCCAGCCATAGGAGGGTCGGGATAAATAGTCGAGTCATAGTATGGGGACGCTAATCATCATTTTAGGGTATTTCTCCCCCACAGCTCCTGCAAGGGGACATGCCCGACTTGACAGAAGGTGCGGAAGCCCCCGGGCCTTCCGAGAAGTTTCCCAAGCCTTCCCCGAAGACAGAGACGACTTGTCAGAAGGCGCGACGGCGCTTCCGAGAGGTCCCGCCGCCGTCCGAGAAGGCCTCCTCTCTCTCTCATCTCCCCCCCTCGCTCGCTGCGGACTCTGCCCTCGCTCGGCCGTGTGCATGTGTTTCTTGGCGAGGGCCATCGATCAAGGGAGGAAAAGCCACCCAGACCGGACCACCGGCGTTTACGGAACGGCCCTGGGCGTCTCCTGAGCAGCCCTGTCCTGCCGGATTCCTCGTTTGGGTGCATCTGCCAGACGGCTTCGCGTGTCGGGGTGGTTACCATCGGTCGAGGAGCATCCTCCGGTCGGATGTCGCGTGCGGTGGCGCGTGTCGGATGTTCTGCCCTCCTCCGGTCGAGGAGCATCCTGGAGACAACACCTCGCGAAGCACGGGGCGCGCGAAGCCGCACCCGGGGCCACGGGGCACGGGCGCCCGAGCGGCGTTTCGAGGGGCCGCCCGCCCGCGTGCCTTCTTCCTGCCGCTCGGCGCGGCGGCCCGCTTTGGCGCAGGGGGGGCGGCAGGGCTCGGGGGCCGCGCCGCGCCGCCGCCCGTCCGTCGCCCGCCACCGCACCATCCCAGCCCGACCCGAAGGCCTCGGAGGTGGACAGACCTCCTGCCCCGGCACGTCGACGAAGGAAGTGGCCGTTCTCGGTTCGCGAGGGGGCGTCGCGGCCGCCATTCCTGCGGGTCCAGGTCCGTCGGCTTCGGTCCCGGGCCGTTTTCACTAAGAGGAGGTTTACTAAAGGGAGGTTTGTCCACGGCCGAAGGCCTCGACGTGCCCGCCATTTCCAGGGGGGGGATCGGGGAGCTTCGAACAAGCACATGGAGCCTGTACCCCCCCCCAACCCGAAGCTCGGCTCCATTTCGGGTCCTCGGGTTGGGCTGGGGTCGGCTGGCAGGCAGTCAGTCTGACGCCCCCACTCCCGTGTGCGCCTGCCGCGGGGCAACTCGCAACGCTTCAATCGAGCGCGTCCCTCCGCAGGAGGAATCTGTAAAGGCAGCCAACAACTAGCCTGGGGACGATTTCTCGAGCAGCTTTGTGCATCATTTGAGCATTTGTTTTGACCACGTACTCGAAACAACACTTCGCCCAACATCCGCCTGCGGGGGAACGTGCCCGACCTCAGAGCAGGTCGCCTCCGCCGCGCCGCGGCGGGGAGCAAACAAAGAACGCCGCGCGCGCCCCCGCGGCTCTCCCGAGCCGCGCTGTCGGCCGCGAGCGCGTGCTGGCTCCTCCTCGGCGCTTCCGTCGACGAGGGGGGCCGATGGTGACTGCGGGCCTCGTCGCCATCGGCGCTGCGCCGTGAGGCGGCTTCTGACGGTGCGCCGTCGCCGGGCGGCCGCTGGGCGCATTGGGCACTCTCCTGTGGAGCGGCCCCTTTCAAAGTTACCGGGCGCGCTGGGCTCTTGGCTGAACTCCTCCCCACCCGCGCACTTCGATGCGTTGACTTCAGTTTTGGAGGGGGAGCAATCTCGCCGTGGCACGACAGTTGTGGTGAGACTTGTAGTACCTGCTGGGATGCAGATCTCGTGAGTTCAGACTGTCATTGTGCCCTACCTTCCGAAGGTTCAGGGTCGTCTGCCACGAAACAGGGAGCCAGACTTCTCATCCTTTTCTCCTGGTGATCGTTTTCTTATTCATTGTTTTGCCGATCGGCGCGGCCCTCGCACCCGCCTCCCTCCCCCCCATGGTGTAGATCTTGTCTGTTTTTGGCGCCTGTTCCGAGCAAGCGCAGTCTCCCCCATAGGACGCACTGTTGCAACAAGTTGCATTAAGTAGAGGTCCGCAGCCAGCCCCCCCCCCTTTCCGCCCAATGTCGAAACGCCGAATAAGCAAACGCTCTCCTGTGCGGGCCCAGCGGGATCAGGCAGCTATCCGTTCTCGAAGAAGAGGCCCGCTGTATTCTGTGGTCGGTGTGTGGTGCCTGGCCCAGGTCCAGGGCCCGCCTGGGATCCTCCCCGCTCCTGTTCAGCAAGGCCCGTGCGCTGGAAGTGGTACTCGAGGTCGCCTCGCGGAAAGTGTCGAGGAGGGAGGGGGGGGGGGGGCCGCACGAGACGGCAGGGGCAACCCTGCTGGGGCCGAGGCGGCGGGGGCCAGCGCAGTGGAAACCGCCGCGCTCTGCACGGGCAGACATTTACTTGGCCGGCCGCCACGAGCAGCCCCTGTTCTACTGGTCCTTCCAGGACGGTCTTCCGGCAGCTACGAGAGGCTCGTGCCCAGGGAGGGGCAGGCAGAGTAGAGCCCTCTGTCTCTCTCTCTCTCTCTTTTTTGACTTCTCTCGCTCTCTCTCTCTCTCTCTCTCTCTTCATGTCTCAGAAGAGGAGAGACCCGAGCAATAATAACAATACTACTCTTGCCCGGAAGAAGAAACGAAGAGAAATACGAGTAGCTTCATCATTTATTAATGCGAATAAGCCGAACATACATACGACAACCAAGACACTTTCATATACTGAGCCTACTACTAGCTACCAGCCGTACCAACAACGAGAAGGAGATTTCAAATATTAACGACAGCAATCACAAACAGTTGCATACACGTAACCTGTTGGAGCTCCGCGCGGACTTCTCAAATCTGCGCCGGTGCACCTTTGGCAGCGCTCCCAGCGCCGCTCCCGCCGGGCTCCACGCGCGAGGGGAGAGGGGGCAGCGCGGATCCAAGAGACTCGTGCCGACCTCGCCATGCTGATGCAGTTGCTTGTTCTTCTACTATCTCTCTCTCTCGACATGCGCACCCCGCAATTGCGGATGAGGGTGACGGAGGCCTGGGGGGAGAGGAGGAGGAGAAGGAGGAGGAGGAGGAGGAGGAGGAGGAGGAGGAGGAGGAGAAGCAGGAGGAGGAGGAGGAGGAGGAGGAGCAGGAGGAGGAGGAGGAGGAGCAGGAGGAGCAGGAGGAGCCGGAGGAGGAGGAGCAGGTAAGCAGTGTTTTTCAGCCTTGACTTGGCGCAGCAAGTGGCGGCGCAGACGTCGGGGACCTGCCTCCGGAACGCGGCGCCGAGCGTCCTCGCGAACAAGTGGCCAACACGTTCCCTCGGAGGTCTCGCCGCTCTTGACTCTGGCGTCGCGCTCTGGGATGCACTGGCGCACCCCTGCCGTCCGCTCCAGCGCTCGATCGTCCAGGCTGCGGGCTTCGTTTTGCATTCATGCTGCACAAGGGCCTCGTTCTCCGCCCGCACCGAGCACACAGGACCTGAAATTGTTGTCATACCCTCGGAGACCCCATGACCCACACGCCGTGTCCCACAACTGCGCCCTCCCGACAAGGGGTACTTAGCATCGTCCTCGACCATCACCTTTTTTTACAGGTTGTTCGAGGCTCTGGGGTCTCAGCCTTGGCATCCGTCGATACGCGAGTGGCCGCGCTGACAAGTCATCCTGTGACCCTCGTGGCAGGTGAACGGTGCAGCGCTCGTCACGCTTGGCACGCGCTTTCGGCGCCATGTCTTCGGCTGAGACTGCTTCGGACCAGCATTGCCTCAGACATCCTGCCCTCCCAGCGCGCCCTCCCAGTGTGCCCTCCCAGCGTGTCCTCTCAGCGTGCCATTCCAGCGCGCTCTCCCAGGGTGCACACTCAGCGTGCCTTCCCAGCGTGACCACCCCTGCCCCCTACTTCAGTCACGCGCGCGCAGGGACAATGTAAGATCCTGTGGCCACGTCGCTTTGTTACTAATAGGCAAGTGTCGATTGGCACATCTGCAAAGGTTTGTATGTATGTATGGCACATGTATGTACGCACCTATACGACCACCCATCGGGTGAGAAGGAGGGGAGGAACCAACGTCTCACTCAATCGACCTCACTGGCGATATCACTGTTGATCTCGTTATCGATCTCACAATCGGTCCCGTCATTGAGCTCACAATCGATCGCAATAATTTTCCCATGAACGATATCACAATCGATCTAAGTATCGATATCACTATCAATATCACTATTGATCTCACAATTGATCTCACTACAGGACCTACTATCGATCTTACTATCGATTTCACTATAAATCTCACCGTCGATCTCACCATCGATATCACGATCGACCTCGCAACGGATTTCACTCTATTGATTCCACGATCGACCTCACAACGGACTTCACTATGGATCTCACAGTCGATCTCACTAGCGATCGCACTATCGATCTCGCTATCGATATAAGTATCGATCTCACAGTCGATCTTACTATGGATCTCACAATTGATACCACTATTGATCCTACTATCGCCTACTATCGATCTCACTCTGTCCACCGTCGATTTCACGATCATCTCACTATCGATCTCACTATCGCTCCCACTACCAGCCCTCCGTTCATCACATCATCTTCCTCTCCGCCCACCTCACCCGCCCCACCCGTGTACCGTAAGACAAGACTCGCTTTGGCACAACAAATAGGGGGATCTTGAATGGGCTATGCCAGTATATTCAATCTATAAATATGTCATGTTCGTATACATGCATACAAACATATATGGATATATGGATATATGGATATATGGATATATAGATATATGGATATATGGATATATGAATATATGGATATATATATGTATGTATGTATAGATTCAAAAAATCTAGTGGCCTTCGGCTCATCCCGCCACCGTGCCTGCGCTGTGGGTCATAGGCCTTTATGATGATCGTTGGGATGCCGCGGGAAGCCTCTCGGGGGCCTTGTGAGGGCCGTTTTGAGGCCTCTTGGGGGCCGTTTTTGGGCCTCTTGGGGCGTCTTGGAGGCCTGTTTGGGGTCTCTTGGGGCGTCTTGGGGGTCTCCCGGTGTCTCCTTGGGGCCTCCTGGGGGAACCTTGGAGCGGGAGGCTCGGATTTTCTGTTCGTGTTCCCCTTCTTGGGCCCTCTTGGGCCGTCTCGGGCGCCCCTGGGGCCGTCTTGGGTCACTTTTGGGCCGTCTGGGGACTGTTGGGGGCTTCTTGGCCGCCTTGGGGAGGTTTTTGGGGCCTCTTGGGCAGTCTTCGAGTGTTGCAGGCTCGAAAAGTCGAGGACTTTCAAAACATTGAAGTCCAAACGCGATCCGGATTTTGGCCTCGGGGCCATCTTGGGAAGGCTCTTGGGGCTCTCTTGGGGCGCTTTGAAGGCTTCTTGGGCCGTCTTGGGGCCATTTTGGTCATCTTTGTGGCGATTCGGGGCCCTCTCGGACAGTCCGGGCGGCTTCTTTGGGCCCTCTCGGCCCATCTTGGGGCCCTCTTGGGTCCGACAAACCTGCGGCAAGCCGCGGCGGGCCTCAGAGGGCACGCCAGGAGCCCCAAGAGTTTTGTGAATCTGAGGTCCAAGGACCTGCTGATACTCCAACTCGTGCCTCAGGGCACCCTGGCGGATCACGTACAGAGTAGGCTCAGGTTGGCTCGCCAAGCGGGGCATGTAGTGGACCAAGCCCAGCCAGCCGATGCAAGGTGCAAAGCCGTCACATAACGAATCGGCATTGGCAGTCCGAGCTGGTCGAGGTGGAATTTGCATTCACCATGTCCCGCCACTATGGCAGTGGCAGTCATGCCTCGATCGGTCGGCGGTCCGCGCATTTACGCGGTTGAGCGCAATGTCAGTTTCATCGCTTGAGGCGCGTGATGAGACCAGGATTGACCAAGCCGTTGTCTACAAACAGTTGTATGTCCGTTTGTTTTTGTCGTGCCTTGTTCAAGTCATCCAGAAACGATTGTTTTCACAAAATTGCGCGTCTGCCAGCAATTGTCGCAGGCGCCAGGTTCCTCCTTGTGTCCTCTCTGCTTATGTCCATGTTCTTCTCATTGGCTGGACAACCGCCCGGCGCTTACAAAGGGAAGCCCCGTGCGTTTCTGCAAGGCCTTCGGATCCGAGTCGACCGAGCGGTATCGGTGCTGTCCTGATCTCTTGCAGGGAGGTCGTCGCTGGTTGCAATTTGATTTGCCGAGCTGGTCTGCCTTTCCCGCAAGGTTGTTCCCCTCCACGTTTACTGCTGTTGCACACCTCATTATTACCTTTGGCATAAAAAACGATGGTGGCAACTTGCATAGGGTGTACATGCCCCAGGTACGTGGGGTACAGGAGGGCACCTTCATGTCCATGGTCTTCTTATGCGTGAGTATGTATGCATGTATGTATCTATGTATGCATGCATGCATGCATGCATGCATGTATGTATGTATGCATGTATGTATGTATGTCTGTATGTATGTATGTATGTAGGTGTGTATATGTGTATGTGTGTATGTATGTGTGTGTGTGTCTGTCTGTCTGTCTGCCTGCCTGTCTGTATTTATGCACGTATGTATGCATGTATGTATGTATGTATGCATGCATGCATGCATGCATGTATGTATGTGTGTGTATGTATGCATGTATGTATGTATGTATGCATGTAGGTACGTATGTATGCATGTATGTATTACGTACGTACGTACGTACGTGTGCATGTATGTATGTATGTATGTGTGCATGTATGTCTGTATGTAGGTCTGTCTGTATGTCTGTATGTATGTATGTATGCATGTCTGTATGTATGTATGTATGTATGTATGTATGTATGTATGTATGTATGTATGTATGTATAGGTGTGTGTGCACATGTGTGTGTATGTATGTATGTATGTATGTATGTATGTATGTATACATGCATGCATGTATGTATGTATGTATGCATGCATGTATGTATGTATGTATGTATATATGTATGTATGTACGTACGTACGTATGTATGTATGTATGTATGTGTGTGTATGTGTGTATGCATGCATGCGTGTATGCATAAATGCATGCATGCATGCATACATGTATGTTCGCATGTATGTGTGTATGTATGTATGTATGTATGGATGCATGCATGCATGTTTACATATATGGACACATATAATCGCTTCGCTTGTTCCGCTTTATCAGACTGTCCCGTTGCGGGCGTTTGCCCGCGCGTTCGTTTCCATTGTGGCGTTGCTGGGTGGTGATAGTTTCTTGTGTTCGTGGGAAGTCGCAGACGCTTACGCAGCTGACCAGGGGCCTGTCTTGGGGGGCTGGCCGGGGGCTTCTCAGGGGTTGTGGTCCATGGTGGGTGCCCATGAGGCCTGTTGCGGCTGTGTCAATCGCAGCTTTGTTGTTGGGGCCAGAGCGCTGCCCTCCTCTGTATCCAGTAACCTTCGGCCACCTCCACCACTCAGCGTGGCAGGGTCGTGGACGAGGTGCCTATTCGGGAGGCTTCCTGGAGTCTGTCGGAGGCCTTCTGGAGGAATTCTTGGAGGCTCCCGGGGCCTGCTATGGCCTTTTGGAGCCCCTTTCACAGGTCTTCGGTGCCGCCTGGGGGGCCTCCTGGGGGCAGCTTTTCGGGGGGCAGGCCTCCCATGCGTTTTGGAGGCCTTCTTGGCCCCCGGGAGGCCACAGTGGACACCAGGGAGCGCTCCTGGGTCGTGTCGGGCCCGTCTTGTGAGGGGCCGCGAACCCTGCCCCTGCCCCCCAAGAGATTTCTGAAGGGGGAGGGTTGGGGTTCACTTCGCTCGGGAGCTCCCGACCGAATGGAACCCCACCCTCCCCCTCAGAAATCTTGGGGGGTAGGGGTAGGGTTCGCATGTGGCCCCGTATCTTTCAGGAGGGGAAAAAACACACAGACACAATTAATCGGCGATTCCCGGAAAATATGGGAAAATGTGGCAAGTGGGGGGGAAGACAAAAACCCATAAAATATGGACAAATATGGGGGGTATTTTGTTTGTGTGTATTTATTTGTGTGTCCCAGTTCCCCTTCAATCTTGGGCTCCTCCTGCGGGCGCCGTGAGGAGCGTTCCTGGAGTTCTCCCTTTGTGGGGGGTGGAGGGGGCCAGGCCCAGGACGAGCACCATCTGGCAGGTCCCTCCACGGGAGGAATATTCGAGAGGAGACAACCTGGGGTCGATTGTTCGCTTGTGTTTGAGCATTGTTTGACCAGTGCTTCGCTTTTCTTCCAAGATCCGCCTGTGGGAGGACATGCCCGACCTGAGGGTACTTTTCGTCCAGGGCCCCCCAGGGGCCGCCCGGCGCGTGCGGACTGGCAAGGTAGATACATTCTGAACTTTGATATGGCTATACATCTACAGTGGAGGCCCATGGGTGCCCTGGGCTTCGTGGGTTTCGATGGTTTTGCGATGGACCGCGTGACGTTTCCACACCAAAAATCAATGGACGTCCTGGGGTCTCAGGGTTGGGTTTCTTCTTGTGAAATGTTTCTTGTGGACTGGCCTCCACTGCAGTGACCTTGGGCCTAACCGCCACCGTGACTGGATTGTGGAGCACGGGCCTCTTCGATTTCTCTCGGTGTCTCTTGGGCGGCTTCTTGAAGCCCTGCTTGGGGCCCCTCGGGAGCCTCTTGGGTGCCTCCTGGGGGCCTCGCGGGGCCTCCTTGGAGCCTACCTGCCGTTGGCGGATGGAGGCGATGCCGCGCAGCGACAAGGGCCGTGGACGTGAGCGCCCCTGCCTTGCCACTCCCCCTTGCCCTCTCCCCCCCTCCCTCGTCCTCTCCCCCCATTTCTCCGTGCCCCCTCCCGCCTCCGCGCGCGGGGGCTCAAAGGGAGGAGGGGGGGGGATGGACGGAGGCTTGAGGGAGGCAGGGAGGGGGGGGGGTCAAGCGAGGTGCGCTCGCGTCATATCTGACATCCTACCCCTCCCTCCCATCCCTTCCCATGGCGCAGATCCCTTCTCTACTCGCACAGTCGGATGTCGAGCAGGGCAATGATCCCGAGAGGGTACGCGATGCATTGTAGAGCACGGCATGGCATGGCGTAGAAGAGCACCGCGAAGCGTAGTATCAACCTAGCATTGCATTGCATGCCGTGGCATGGCACGGGAAATGACGCCAGCGCTGCAGCGGGAGCACGAGTCGAAACGAGCGGAAGCGCGGAAATGAGGCCAGCGCTGCAGCAGGAGCACGACTCGGAACGAGCGGAAGCACGCCGGAATCCGCCCGGGAGGCTTCCCGGGCGCCAGAAGCAGAAATTCAGCATTTTCAAAAGAACAATGTGTATTGGAATGGCCTTTTTTCGGCGCCGCCTCGGAACTCGATTTTCCGGCGCCGGCCGGAACCGGCTCCGGGCCCGGCCCGGGCGCCGGCCCGGGCGCTTGCTCGAACGTCCAGCCTGGGCGCCGGCTCGGGCGCCGGCCCGGGCGTCGGAATCGGCCCGGGAGGCCTCCCGGGCGCCGGAAGCAGAAATTCAGCATTTTCAAAGAAAAATGTGTATTGGAATGGCCTTTTTTCGGCGCCGCCTCGGAACTCGATTTTCCGGCGCCGGCCAGAACCGGCTCCGGACCCGGCCCGAGCGCCAGCCCGGGCGCCGGCTCGGGCGTGCAGCCCGAGCGCCGGCGGAAATGATGCCAGCGCTGCAGCGGGAGCACGATCCGGAACGAGCGGGGCCCGAAAATGAGGCCGGCGCCTCAGCGAGAG
>CAUYUJ010021858.1:79640-117140 GCA_963575745.1 Prorocentrum cordatum | reverse complement strand
CCGCCACGCATTGGTCGATGTTGGTCCTGAGATTGGCCTGGAGGTCCTTCTGCGTCTGCGCTGCCTGGATGAATTGGTTCTTGACACGTCCTTGCTGGGACTGAAGCTGCCGCAACTGCTGTGCCTTCTGGACAGGTCGCTCTTGAGGAGTCGCCTCTGGAGGCGGCTTCCACGCAGTCTCGAGGGACGGACAGACGGCGAGGAGCTTCTGTTTGGCCTCATCGTCGCCGTCAGACATGATTCTGCTGTACTTCGGGAGCATCACCTCCAGCACAGGGTCCCTGGCCACGCCGCTTCCCTTGAGGCAGGAACGCAAGGGCTCGCCGGAACCCTCATCCTCATACTCCAGGCTGAAGATGGCGAGCGCGCGTGCAGGATCCCTCCACCATCGACCACGCTCGGCAACCTTCCCATCCCGTCTTCCTGGCTTTGTGCACAAGGACCCAACAGCGAGGACACTGAGGACATGCCAGATATTTCTTGTTTCCGTCCACGACTGGTCGACCTCGGGCGTTCCTGCTTGCCGCCCTTGGCCATCCGAATCGTCACCGCAACTTCCGCCGGCCTGACACTGGGCGCTCCTCAGGCTGCGGGGTGTGCCGGGCCGCCCCGCGCGTGCGGGGCACCGCCACACGGTACGCGTGCGCGCGTGCGGGTCGGGGCCCCCCCCCCCGAGAAGGTTTGATCCACAAAGGCTTGAGGAGGAGGAGGAGGAGGAGGAGGACGAGGAGCCAGGGGAGGGGGACGAGGAGGATGTGCGGCGGCGGGGGCGCCGTGCGGAGGCGCAGGTCGGGGGAGCACGAGGCGCACGGAGGCCTGTGTGGCAGGTGGCCGGGAGGGAAGCATCGGCGCAGGCACAAACGAGGCGTCGATTTCCAGGGAGATGTGGTGGAGCAGGTCGGGAGCCCCGCGATGGGGGTCAATGCAAGCGGGCGTCAGCCAGAACGACAGCAGCTCTTGCAGGATCCTGCAGAGCCAGGGGCGCACTGACCCCGGCTAGCGCGCCGGATCCTGCAGGAGCTTGCAGGATACCGCAAAGCCCGATTGGCTGGGTTTGCATTGATGTGGGTCAGGGCGTTCCGGGGCACGGGAGATGCAGGGGAAGAGGGAAGCAGCCAATGAATATGGAACAGCTATGGGGGACAATTGGGACTTGTCATGGAGGCGTGCACGCGGAGGCTTGCATGGAGATGCGCAAGTCTGCGATCGAGGAGTGGTGTGGCATCTCCAACGCCAAGGAGGGCGATGCTCTGAGACTGTTTGTTTCTTCAACTCGCGAGAGCCCAGGTTATCGGGCCCGCCCGACGCCCCTCCCGGATAAGTTGACCTTGTTTGTTGCGCATGTGCGAAGGGGGTATGTACTTGTGTCAGCTTTTGTGTGCCTCTCTGGGTCCCTTGAGGTGACCACGAACCGGGTCTACCTGTTCAGCCGCAACAACTGGAAGGCGGCCGCGCGCGCGGCGGGCGTGGCCAGCGGCCGCGAGCGTACCCGTGTGGTCCCCGGCAGAGGGAGGGCGTTCGCCTCTGCAGAGTTTCAGCAACAGCGCGTTCGTCGTCGTCGTCGTCCTCCTCCTCCTCCTCGTCCCCCTCCCCCTCCTCCTCCTCCTCCTCATCTGCCCCCTCCGCTCCTCCACCCTCCTCCTCTCATGTACCTCCTCCTCCTCCTCCTCCTCCTCCTCCTCCTCCTGTACCTCCTCCTCCTCCTCCTGTACCTCCTCCTCCTCCTCCTGTACCTCCTCCTCCTCCTGTACCTCCTCCTCCTCCTCCTCCTCCTGTGACTCCGGAGGGCGTTCGCCTCCGCAGAGTTTCAGCAACACCCGCACGGTCGTCCGACCTTCTGGGGCGGCCAAGCTCCAGGCCTCCCAGACGGGGTCGGAGGATCGCGCCGCATCGCTAATGCATCGCCGATGCGGCTCGATGTGGAGCCTGGTTTGCTTCACGCCGACGGCGCCGATGCATCGCCAGCGTCGCCGATGCATCGCCGATGCATCGCCGATGCATCACCGATGCATCACCGATGCATCGCCGATGCATCGCCGATGTGTCGGCGATGCGGCGCGATCCTCCAACACCCCATCTGCTCCTACCCCATCTAGGAGGCCTTTCGTGTTCCAGCAACTCCAGCACGTTCGTCCGATTTTCTGGGGCGGCCAAGATGGGGGGCGATGATTAACCGCACCCCCAGGATAATAGGGCATCCTCCCCCTTAAACGTTGTATCTCTCTGTCCTCGGGGTTGACAGTCGTTCGATTGCCACAGCAGGCGCGGGGGCCAAACTTTGTTCGTCCCCTCCAAAGTTCCAATTGTACCCTTTAACCCTACTGTTTCGCAGTTTTTGTGAGCATCCCACATTGTATCTCCTGAAAAAGTTGAATACCATCCCCGGATCCCGAATTTTATCATCCTCAGGGGGTTAGTCTCACCAGGGTTCGGTTAGGGTGGACATCATGGCCAGGGCCACGATATCTCCCCAGATCTCACGGCGCCTCTTCGTGTTTCTACACGCCCCCTGGCACCCTTTGAGCCGCGCACTTGCCTCCGGCCATGATCTGCGCCCCCCCTTGGACGCCCCCCCCTTGGACGCCTCCGAGATTTGGGCCTGTGCAGGCGTGTTGGTGTCGGATGCATGCCCCGCCCCCTCTTGCCCGTCTCTCATCCCCCCGCCTCCCATCTTTCTCCTCCTCCTCCTCCTTCTCTCCCTCCTCGTCCTCCTCGTCCTCCTCCTCCTCCTCCTCCTCCTCCTCCTCCTCCTCCTCCTCCTCCCGCAGCGTGGCCAGCTTCCGCTGCGTGCAGCTGGTGTCGACCCCGCCGCCGCCGGGCGCACTCCTTGACACCGTCGCCCCCTGCTGGCGTCGGGCGCCGCTGGGGAGCCCGGCGGCGCGAGCTGGTTCGCGATTCCTCCCGGCTCCGGCTCCCCCTCCCCGGGGTCCCCTGGCCCCCGACCCCTTCCCCCGGTTCCCCGTCCTCTGGCACAGTGTTCCAGGCCTCCCCGTCGCTTGCCTCAGGCGCCGCAGACCGAACCTCTACTCCCAAACTGTCGCATGTCACCATGGATACGTAAGACTCGATGTTGCCAGAACTCGAACTTGCCGCCACTCCTTGACGGCCCAGCACGACATTTCGACGGCCTCTTCTTCGCGAGATGCTTGCAGCTGTACTGTAGCTCGCTCCAAATTTCAGGCCCAGTCCTGTCACTCTTCTGACCGCCCCTTCAGGCAAATCCGAGTCTGCTATTTGCTGACCCAGCAGCCTCCGGTCCCAGCCCGGAGAGGAGCGGGGAGGAGGAGGGGTCGGAGAGAGGGGCGACGGCGACGGCGATGACGGCGATGCGCCGCAGTTCTTCGACGCCTACACCGGTTGCCTTTTCGTGTGCTGCTGGTGCAGCTGCTTCTGGAGGTTCCTCCAGGGCAGGAAGGGCCTCAGGAGACCGTGCTGCCCGAGGCGGGAGGTGGGAGGAGGGGCATCCCCAGGGGGGCCGCCCCCGCCACCCGGATCCGAAGGAGCTTTCTAAAAGAGGCCTGAGGGTCGGCTCTGACGGGGGAGGGGAAGGGGGGAGGGTTTCAGGGGGTCCGAGGTCTAGAGTTTTCTTGGAATTCTTGCAAGTTCTAGGGGGAAGGGCGCGCGTCAGGAGGAGGAGAAGGCGGGAGTCAGGGTGTCTCAGGAGGTTCTGCGGGTAAGAGGATCTGATGAGAACGAGCAGGGAAGCACAGAGGGGTTAGATTAGGAAGGGATTTAAATCAATAGGAGGAGGCGCGATCAGGGGCGATGGTGATGGTTGTGATGATGACGACGACGCGGATGATAATAGTACTGAGTCTGATGATGATTGTGGTGGTAATGCAAATGACGGCGATCTTGATTACGGTCGTGTCAGTGATATTGATGAGGATGGTGCCAGTGGCAAAGTTACGTTTGTGCGTGTGTGACGATGCCGGCGGCAAAGGAAAACGAGCATACGATGATATTGATGATTATGAAGGTTATGCTTATGATGATGGTGATGATTGTTGTGGTGGTGGTGATGATGACGATACTCATGCATATGATGTCGGTGATGATGATGATGACGATGCTGCTGATGATGCAGAATATGATGATGATGGTGATGATGATGATGATGATGTTCACGATGATGATGACGCTGATGCTGATAATGATGATGCTGCTGCTTCTGATAATGCTGCTGATGATGCTGCTGCTGCTGGTGCTGCTGCTGCTTCTTATTTTAATGATGACGAGGACGGTGATAACATGCTGTGTGATGACGAGGGCGATAATGATGATGCTGCTGCTGATGATGAAGATGAATATGCTTATGATGCTAATGATGATCATGCTGCTGCTGATGATGATGCTGATGATGATGATGATGATGATGATGATGATGATGATGATGATGATGATGATGATGAAGATGATGATGATGATGATGATGATGATGATGATGATGATGATGATGATGATGATGCTGATGCTGATGCTGATGCTGATGATGATGATGAGGAGGAGGAGGAGGAGGAGGAGGAGGAGGAGGAGGAGGAGGGGGAGGAGGACGATCTCACGGCTGGGGGTGAGTTAGTGGTGCCGCCGCCCGACGCGGCTGCAGGCGGCCCTTTGCTTCCGAACCTGAATTTCTTTTGATCCGCATCCCCGCACGGGGGCTTGCAAGATCCGCATCCCCTCCGAGGGGGCTTTGGGATGCACAGCCCTGGATCTACCAGGCTAAGGACAAGGGGCAGGGAGGCACTAGGGACTGGCTCATCAACCTGACGGAACTACTATTAGGTCGGGCTTGTCCCCCTACAGGGGGATTTTGGGCGAACAATTAAAGATGTAAACAATCCCCCAATCTAGTCAAACAATAATAGAACAATCGTCCCCAGACTATTTTTTACTATTTTTCCCGGAAAGGGCTCCGGCCCAGGGTTCTCTTTTAGTAGGTAAACCTAGTCCCCCGGTGCCTGCTTGAAGGAGGCCGGCGAATTTTTTCCCTGATAAATAACGAGGTCGAAGGAGGCCGGCGAATTTTTCCTTGATAAATAACGAGCCCGAGAATTAAAATTTGAGGATGTCTCGAGCGAAACGCTTGTTTTTGAGGCCGGCGAATTAAAATTTGAGGATGTCTCGAGCGAAACGCTTGTTTTTGAAATCCCGACCTCACCACACGACCACACCCCAGCACGACCACACTCCAGCACGACCTCACCACAGCACGACCACTCCCCAGCACGATCACGCCCCAGCACGACCACGCCCCAGCACGACCACTCCCCAGCACGACCCTACCCCAGCAAGACCACACCCCAGCACGACCACACCCCAGCACGACCTCACCACAGCACGACCACACCCCAGCACGACCACGCCCCAGCACGACCACGCCCCAGCACGACCACCCCCCAGCACGACCACCCCCAGCACGACCACCCCAGCACGACCACCCCAGCACGACCACACCCCAGCACGACCACACACACACAGCACGACCACCCCAGCACGACCACGCCCCAGCACGACCACACCCCAGCACGACCACACCCCAGCACGACCACACCCCAGCACGACCACACCCAGCAAGACCACACCCCAGCACGACCACACCCCAGCACGACCTCACCACAGCACGACCACACCCCAGCACGACCACGCCCCAGCACGACCACGCCCCAGCACGACCACGCCCCAGCGCAGCACGACCACCCCCCAGCACGACCACCCCCCAGCAGACCACCCCCCAGACAGCACGACCACTCCCCAGCACGACCCAACCCAGCACGACCACCCAGCACGACCACCCCCCCAGCACGACCACGCCCCAGCACGACCAGCACGACCACCCCAGCACAGCACGACCACCCCCCAGCACGACCACACCCCAGCACGACCACTCCCCAGCACGACCACACCCCAGCACGACCACACCCCAGCACGTTGAGTGGTTGCCTGTCGTTGAGTGGTTGTGTTTCGTGGGGTGTCTCGTGGAATGTTTCGCGGGGTGTCTCGTGAAATGTTTCGTGAGGTGTCTCGTGGAATGTTTCGTGAGGTGTCTCGTGGGCTGTTTCGTGAGGTGTCTCGTGGGATGTTTCGTGAGGTGTTGCCCAGTTGGGTATCATGAAAACGTGTCCATGCTCCACATGTCTATATCCCTTTCCGGGTTCGTGGGTCCATCATGTTGAGTATTCCCCTGTAGAGGGACCGGGCCGACTTACAACTACTAACGGAAATTGGCATCTGCACATCTCAGTTTTCAGTCGTCTTGATGAAGACGCGTCGTGTACAGCTTGACGTTGTTGCACTTCCGGGCTCACACATGTCGAACGGCTCCTTGTCAATCTTCTCTACCTTCGGCTCATCACATTCTTTGTCCTCGTCCATCTTATCCACCTCATCGTCCTTAGAACGAAGACCTTCCTTATTCTTGGACTTCTCCACAGCCGACTTGCCGGGGAAACCAATGAGCTCCGAGTACTTCTTGACCAGATCCTTCAGGATGCGCTCCTCCAGGAAATCTCGCTGATCCACCTTCAAGTAGACCACTCTTGATCTGCCCGTGCACCATATCTGGGAGGAGGAAGAGGAGGAGGAGGAGCATGAAGAGGAGGAGGAGGAGGAGGAGGAGGAGGAGGAAGATGCTGATGCTTGTGCGCGTCAGGTTGGCGATAACGATGCTGCTGCTGATGATTACGACATTCTGTGGGAAAAACTTGGCGCAGCACTCAGAGGAGGAGGTGGAGGAAATGGAGCCAGAGAGTGGGGTGGAGTGGATGGAGGGGGGGAGGATCAGGGGGAGGAGGACTGGGATAAGGAGCCAGCACGTACTAGAAACACTATCGCGGCCCAGTAATTTAGGCACACAGGGCCTAGGTTGCCCGTGTCACATATTGGCGACGCAGTTAACCAGAAATAAGAGGGCTGGGCAGTCACCAGTACAGCTGAAAGCCCCTGGACGACGCACCAAGTAGTGTGGCACGCGTACCTCGCTTCCGAGGCCCTTTTCACTGACAGCTAATAGGTAAACCGAACGTGCGTTCACTCTTACGGGGCACTCGATCTTGAGACCCACTGGAGCAAGCAGGCTGGCTGACATCGCGGGCGCTGGCCAGATTTTGCAAGCCATGGGGTGGACTCCCCGAGGGTCCCGAATCTGATGGCATGCCAGATGCCAGGGAAGCCAGCACTTGGCACTGGGCAACAGCTGTGCCACTCTGAAGCCAGAGAACAGTGCGTGAAAAGCAAAGGATGCCGACGAGGGATGTAGAACGATGAGGAGAGGATAATGACGATGAGGACGAGGACGATGACGACGAGGAGGACGAGGAAGAGGGGCGACATGCATGGCCGTTCATTCCACCTCGGCGAATGAGCAGCAGTCTATACTTCTACATCGGAACTGCGACTCATGTGTTCGGGATCGTCCCTCGAAGTAAAGCCAGCGCGTGAGTTGAGCACTGTAGCCACGTTCCTCTACATATGCTGAGATGGCGCAGGAAGCTGAACCGTCGCGCAATAGGGTCACCATATGCAGGCGTTGACGCTTCGAGATGATATAACAAAGGTGAGTGGCCGCTATGACAGCAGAGACACGTCAAGAGCGTAGGATGGTCCGAAATTGTGGCCACGTCCTGCACAAGTCCCCTCGAGGGAGTGAGTGTCCGCAGCCTGGGGCACTTTGGGGTGGTAGGCAGGGCCTCAACACCTGGTTTGCCGTCCACCTTTCGGTGCAAGCCATTGTTGGAGCCGTTGAGGTCAGAGCCGTTGCCTCCCCTGTCGCTGCGAGAAGGGCGGCCTTGGCAAGGCGGGAAGTCATCCTTCATCGTGTTTTGCCCCTTCCCTTCAATCAGGGTGGTAGGCGCGACGTCCCGACGAGGACCGGACGCCCCGTGCTGGGCACAGCCCTCCACGGAGAACGCAGCCGCCGCCCTGGAGGAGGCATTTATGATGGGCCCATTTTTCACCACCACTACCACAGGTAGGAGGAGGAGGAGGAGGAGGAGGAGGAGGAGGAGGAGGAGGAGGAGGAGGAGGAGGAGGAGGAGGAGGCCGAGGCCGAGGCCGAGGCCGAGGCCGAGGCCGAGGCGGAGGCGGAGGCGGAGGCGGAGGCGGAGGCGGAGGAGGAGGCGGAGGCGGAGGCGGAGGAGGAGGAGGAGGACCTCCTAATCCTCCCTTCTCCCCCGTCCCGTATATGGTGGTGGTGGTGGTGGTGGTGGTGGTGGAGAATCGGCCCAACAGTCCGCGCGGCGGCGACGATGCTGGTCGCGCTGCAGGGCTTCCACACCGCGGCGTGGCGTGGGCCGGCAATGCCAGCCGGGCCTGCGCGGCCTCGGGAGCCTCGAGACGGGGGTCCATGCAAAAGGGGGTCAGTCCGAGCGCCGGACCTTGCAGGATCCTGCAGGGCCAGTGTCGCACTGACCGGGGCTTGGGTGCAGGATCCTGCAGGATCCTGCAGGATCCTTCGCATTGACCCAGGTTTGGGTGCAGGATCTTTCAGGATTTTGCAAGGTTTGATTGGCCAGGGTCTGGATTGACCCGGGTCAGAGGATCCCCGAGGGATGATTGGGTGGCGGTGGCGCATGGTGACGGCGATGTTTTCCCCGTTGCTCTTCGCAGCAGTCTGAGTCAAGGGGGTGCCCGTTGCCAGTCTTGGATCCCACGGCCTAGCATGTGGGACTCAGCAAACAGGCATTGTGCATGCAGCCTTCTTTCTTGCGTAGGAGGAGGAGATTGTGAAGGAGGAGGAGGAGGAGGAGGAGGAGGAGGAGGAGGAGGAGGAGGAGGAGGAGGAGGAGGAGGAGGAGGAGGAGGAGGAGGAGGAGGAGGAGGAGGAGGAGGAGGAGGAGGAGGAGGAGGAGGAGGAGGAGGAGGAGGTAGGAGGAGGAGGAGGAGGAGGAGGAGGAGGAGGAGGAGGAGGAGGAGGAGGAGGAGGAGGAGAGGAGGAGGAGGAGGAGGAGGAGGAGGAGGAGGAGGAGGAGGAGGAGGAGGAGGAGGAGGAGGAGGAGGAGGAGGAGGAGGAGGAGGAGGAGGAGGAGGAGGAGGAGGAGGAGGAGGAGGAGGAGGAGGAGGAGGAGGAGGAGGAGGAGGAGGAGGAGGAGGGGAGGAGGAGGAGAGAGGAGGAGGAGGAGGAGGAGGAGGAGGAGGAGGAGGAGGAGGAGGAGGTGGGGGTTCCCCTTCTGCTGCACTGCTCCTTTATCTCTGGGAGTCTTGACGCTGCCCTTGTCATCTCCTCCAGAAGGAGACAGAGCGCGTTCCTGGACCTCGACATGCTGCTGTCGTTCTGCACGGAGGTAGACATCACGCAACCTGTGTGGGTCGACCGTAAGCGGTGGCCGTGCTGGATTCCTTGTCTGGACATGTAGGGAGGGAAGGTTCGGGGAGCGAAATCTGTTCTCAGGCAAGGGAGAAGGATGATAGTCAGAGGTTGCTTTCGGTCTTGTTCCAGTCAGGTTACCCTGTCTACAGGTCATTGGTTTAGCCAAGCAAGCGGTATTTGTAAAGCCACATCAGGTCATACCATTTCATACCATTGCAGGTTCAACTCTAGCCTATGTCTGTATGGCTTGCAGTTTGTCGCCTCAGCTATACCTACATGCAGTATTGGCGATGGTGACGCTTGATCCGCGTCTGACATGCAGTATTCGCATACACCGCCGTGAAAATAGTTTGGCCCATTTCTCTTGCCACAGTGAATGAAGGCGAGAGCGTCGCAAGACTTGCGATGGCCGCCCCTTCCACCATAAACTCCTACACCACGACACAGCGCAGCGGTGGCGCAGCCGTGGCGGAAGAAATCAAATCTTCCATTAAGGTTGATTTGTAGTAACCGTTTGTTTCAGGGGATTATCCGTAAGGGCTTCGCCCCATGCCGCTGGCCCCTTGTCTCGGATAATTGGAAATGCAGAAGCTGAAATAAGAGGTCTGGGCGCCGCCCTGAAGCAGTGTCCGGACCTGTTTGTTTTTCGACCCTGATCCTACGGATGTGCTTCAGGGGTTCCACCGAATTTCAGAAATGTGGAAAATCCCACATGTTCCCGGAAAGGGCTGGGGCCCAGGGTTCTCTTTTAGTTGGTAAACCTGACCCCCGGTGCCAACTTGAAGGAGGCCGGCGGATTTTTCCCGGAAAGGGCATGAGCCCAGGGTTCTCTTTTAGTTGGTAAACCTGTCCCCCGGTGCCAACTTGAGGGAGGCCGGCGAATTTTTTCCCTGATAAATAACGAGGTCGAAGGAGGCCGGCGAATTAAAATTTGAGGATGTCTCGAGCGAAACGCTTGTTTTTGAAATCCCGATCGATAAATCACAGGGTGCGGGCCACTTTTTCGTGTGTTGAGGATGTCTCGAGCGAAACGCTTGCTCCGCAGAGTTTGCCGAGGATGTCTCGAGCGAAACGCTTGTTTTGCAGAGCCGACCGCGACGCGGAAAAGCGCCCCGCGCGAAGGAATTTCGATGATGTCTCGACTAATTCCTTTGTTTTTGTACGATTTCCTGGAATTTTGGCAGGATGTCTCGAGCGAAATGTACGACCCCACCCTAGCACGACCATACCCCAGCACGACCACACCCCAGCACGACCAGACCCCAGCACGACCCCACCCCAGCACGACCCCACCCCAGCACGACCATACCCCAGCACGACCACACCCCAGCACGACCCGACCCCAGCACGACCCTACCCCAGCAAGACCCACCCCAGCACGACCACACCCCAGCACGACCACACCCAGCACGACCACACCCCAGCACGACCACCCCCGACCACGACCCCCCCCAGCACGACCACTCCCAGCACGCCCCAGCACGACCACACCACCAGCACGACCACCCCCCAGCACGACCACCCACCAGCACGACCTACCACCCCCCAGCACGACCACTCCCAGCCACGACCACACCCAGCACGACCACCACCCCAGCACGACCACACCCCAGCACGACCACGCCCCAGCACGACCACGCCCCAGCACGACCACGCCCCAGCACGACCACCCCCCAGCACGACCACACCACCAGCACGACCACCCCCCAGCACGACCACGCCCCAGCACGACCACGCCCCAGCACGACCACACCCCAGCACGACCACACCCCAGCACGACCACACCCCAGCACGACCCCACCCCAGCACGACCCCACCCCAGCACGACCCCACCCTAGCAAGACGACGCCCAGCACGACCACGCCCCAGCACGACCAACGCCCCAGCAGAACACACCCCCGCACGACCACACTCCGAAAAGTTTTCAAATCAGCAACGACACGCCCCAGCACGACCACACCCCAGCCGACACCACACCCCAGCACGACCAGACCCCAGCACGACCCCACCCCAGCACGACCCCACCCCAGCACGACCATACCCCAGCACGACACACCCCAGCACGACCCGACCCCAGCACGACCCTACCCCAGCAAGACCACACCCCAGCACGACCACACCCCAGCACGACCTCACCACAGCACGACCACACCCCAGCACGACCACGCCCCAGCACGACCACGCCCCAGCACGACCACGCCCCAGCACAACCACCCCCCAGCACGACCACCCCCCCAGCACGACCCCGCCCCAGCACGACCACCCCCCAGCACGACCACACCCCAGCACGACCACTCCCCAGCACGACCACACCGCCTTGGTTGAGTGGTTGCCTGTCGTCGTGGAATGTTTCGTGGGGTGTATCGTGGAATGTTTCGCGGGGTGTCTCGTGAAATGTTTCGTGAGGTGTCTCGTGGAATGTTTCGTGAGGTGTCTCGTGGGCTGTTTCGTGAGGTGTCTCGTGGGATGTTTCGTGAGGTGTTGCCCAGTTGGGTATCATGAAAACGTGTCCATGCTCCACATGTCTATATCCCTTTCCGGGTTCGTGGGTCCATCATGTTTACCCTGATAAATAACGAGGTCGAAGGAGGCCGGCGAATTAAAAATTGAGGATGTCTCGAGCGAAACGCTTGTTCCCGGAAAGGGCGGGGGCCCAGGGTTCTCTTTTAGTAGGTAAACCTGTCCCCCGGTGCCAACTTGAGGGAGGCCGGCGAATTTTTTCCCTGATAAATAACGAGGTCGAAGGAGGCCGGCGAATTAATATTTGAGGATGTCTCGAGCGAAACGCTTGTTTTTGAAATCCCGATCGATAAATCACAGGGTGCGGGCCACTTTTTCGTGTGTTGAGGATGTCTCGAGCGAAACGCTTGCTCCGCAGAGTTTGCCGAGGATGTCTCGAGCGAAACGCTTGTTTTGCAGAGCCGACCGCGACGCGGAAAAGCGCCCCGCGCGAAGGAATTTCGATGATGTCTCGACTAATTCGTTTGTTTTAGTACGATTTCCTGGAATTTTGGCAGGATGTCTCGAGCGAAATGCACGACCCCACCCTAGCACGACCATACCCCAGCACGACCACACCCCAGCACGACCAGACCCCAGCACGACCCCACCCCAGCACGACCCCACCCCAGCACGACCATACCCCAGCACGACCACACCCCAGCACGACCCGACCGCAGCACGAGCACGCCCCAGCAAGACCACACCCCAGCACGACCACACCCCAGCACGACCACACCACAGCACGACCACACCCCAGCACGACCCTACCCCAGCAAGACCACACCCCAGCACGACCACACCCCAGCACGACCTCACCACAGCACGACCACACCCCAGCACGACCACGCCCCAGCACGACCACGCCCCAGCACGACCACCCCCCAGCACGACCCCACCCCAGCACGACCACACCCCAGCACGACCACACCCCAGCACGACCACACCCCAGCACCAGCACGACCACACCCCAGCACGACCCGATCGATAAGTCACAGGGTGCGGACCACCCTAGCACGACCACACCCCAGCACGACCCCACTCCAGCACGACCCCACCCCAGCACGACCACGCCCCAGCACGACCACACCCCAACACGACCACACCCCAGCACGACCACACTCCAGCACGACCCCGACCCAGCACGACCCCACCCCAGCACGACCACACCCCAGCACGACCACACCCCAGAACGACCACACCCCAGCACGACCCCACCCAAGCACGACCCCACCCCAGCACGACCAAACCCCAGCACGACCACACCCCAGCAGGACCCCACCCCAGCACGACCCCACCCCAGCAAGAGTTTTTTGTTTTTCTTTTTTGTTTTTTTTTTTTTTTTTTTTGTCCCCCCCCCCCCAACACCCAGCCCGACCACACCCAGTCACGACCTCAACACAGCACGACCACACCCCAGCACGACCAGCCCCAGCACGACCACGCCCCCAGCACGACCACGCCCAGGCCACGACCTCACCACAGCACGACCACACCCAGCACGACCACGCCCCAGGACGACCACGCCCCAGCACGACCACACCCAGACGACCACCCCCAGCACGACCCACACCCCCAGCACGACCACCCCCAGCACGACCACCCCCCAGCACGACCACACCCCAGCACGACCACTCCCCAGCACGACCACACCGCCTTGGTTGAGTGGTTGCCTGTCGTCGTGGAATGTTTCGTGGGGTGTCTCGTGGAATGTTTCGCGGGGTGTCTCGTGAAATGTTTCGTGAGGTGTCTCGTGGAATGTTTCGTGAGGTGTCTCGTGGGCTGTTTCGTGAGGTGTCTCGTGGGATGTGTCGTGAGGTGTTGCCCAGTTGGGTATCATGAAATCGTGTCCATGCTCCACATGTCTATATCCCTTTCCGGTTCGTGGTCCATATGTTGAAATCCAGATCGATAAATCACAGGTGCGGGCCACTCTCTTCCGAAAAGGCTGGGGCCAAGGGTTCTCTTTTAGTAGGTAAACCTAGTCCCCCGGTGCCTGCTTGAGGGAGGCCGGCGAATTTTTTCCCTGATAAATAACGAGGTCGAAGGAGGCCGGCGAATTAAAATTTGAGGATGTCTCGAGCGAAACGCTTGTTTTTGAAATCCCGATCGATAAATCACAGGGTGCGGGCCACTTTTTCGTGTGTTGAGGATGTCTCGAGCGAAACGCTTGCTCCGCAGAGTTTGCCGAGGATGTCACGAGCGAAACGCTTGTTTTGCAGAGCCGACCGCGACGCGGAAAAGCGCCCCGCGCGAAGGAAATTCGATGATGTCTCGACTAATTCGTTTGTTTTTGTACGATTTCCTGGAATTTTGGCAGGATGTCTCGAGCGAAATGCACGACCCCACCCTAGCACGACCATACCCCAGCACGACCACACCCCAGCACGACCAGACCCCAGCACGACCCCACCCCAGCACGACCCCACCCCAGCACGACCATACCCCAGCACGACCACACCCCAGCACGACCCGACCCCAGCACGACCCACCCAGCAAGACCCCCACCCAGCCGACCACACCCAGCACGACCTCCACCACAGCACAGACCACACCCCAGCACGACCACGCCCCAGCACGACCACGCCCCAGCACGACCACGCCCCAGCACGACCACCCCCCAGCACGACCCCCCCCCCAGCACGACCACCCCCGAGCACGACCACCCCCCAGCACGACCACCCCCCAGCACGACCACTCCCCAGCACGACCACACCCCAGCACGACCACACCCCAGCACGACCACACCCCAGCACGACCACACCCCAGCACGACCACACCCCAGCACGACCCGATCGATAAATCACAGGGTGCGGAGCACCCCAGCACGACCACACCCCAGCACGACCCCACCCCAGCACGACCCCACCCCAGCACGACCACGCCCGAAGACGACCACACCCCAGCACGACCACACCCCAGCACGACCACTCCCCAGCACGACCCCACCCCAGCACGACCCCACCCTAGCACGACCACACCCCAGCACGTCCACACCCCAGCACGACCCCACCCCAGCACGATCACACCCCAGCACGACCCCACCCCAGCAAGACCCACCCCAGCACGACCACACCCCAGCAGGACCCCACCCCAGCACGACCACACCCCAGCAAGACCACACCCCAGCACGACCACACCCCAGCACGACCTCACCACAGCACGACCACACCCCAGCACGACCACGACCCAGCACGACCACGCCCCAGCACGACCACGACCCAGCACGACCACCCCCCAGCACGAACACCCCAGCACGACCACCACCCCAGCACGACCACGCCCCAGCACGACCACACCGCCTTGGTGAGTGGTTGCCTGTGTCGTGGAATGTTGTGGGGTGTCTCGTGGAATGTTTCGCGGGTGTCTCGTGGGAATGTTTCGTGAGGTGGTCTCGTGGAATGTTTCGTGAGGTGTCTCGTGGGCTGTTTCGTGAGGTGTCTCGTGGGATGTTTCGTGAGGTGTTGCCCAGTTGGGTATCATGAAAACGTGTCCATGCTCCACATGTCTATATCCCTTTCCGGGTTCGTGGGTCCATCATGTTCGTGCGTTGAGGATGTCTCGAGCGAAACGCTTGCTCCTCAGAGTTTGCCGAGGATGTCTCGAGCGAAACGCTGGTTTTGCAGAGCCGACCGCGACGCGGAAAAGCGCCCCGCGCGCAGGAATTCCAAGGATGTTTCGCGCGTGCCGCGTCCCGCGCGAGGAATTTCGAGGATTTCTACGATTTCCTTGAATTTTGGCAGGATGTCTCGGACGAAATGCACGACCCCACCCTAGCACGACCACATCCCAGCACGACCACACCCCAGCACGACCACACCCCAGCACGACCCCACCTCAGCACGACCCCACCCCAGCACGACCACAACCCAGCACGACCACACCCCAGCACGACCCCACCCCAGCACGACCCCACCCCAGCAAGCACCCCAGCACGACCACACCCCAGCACGGCCTCACCACAGCACGACCACACCCCAGCACGACCACGCCCCAGCACGACCACGCCCCAGCACGACCACGCCCCAGCACGACCACCCCCCAGCACGACCCCCCCCCCAGCACGACCACGCCCCAGCACGACCACCCCCCAGCACGACCACACCCCAGCACGACCACTCCCCAGCACGACCCCCAGCCACGACCACGCCCCAGCACGACCACACCCCGAGCACCCACCACACCGCAGCCACGACCACACCCCAGCACGACCACACCCCAGCACGATCACACCCCCCAGCACGACCGACGATAAATCACAGGGTGCGACAACCAATAGCACGGACCACCACCCCAGCACCACACACCCCAGCACGACACCACCCAGCACGACACGCCCCAGCACGACCCGCCACCCCATGCACGACCACACCCCAGCACGACCCCACCCTAGCCACGACCCACCCCAGCACGACCCCACCCTAGCACGACCACACCCAGCACGACCCACCCCCCAGCACGACCCCACCCCAGCACGACCCACACACCCCCAAAAAGCACGACCACACCCCAGCACGACCACACCCAGCACGACCACACACCAGCACGACCACCCCCAGCACGACCACACCCCAGCACGACCACGCCCCAGCACGACCACGCCCCAGCACGACCACGCCCCAGCACGACAACCCCCCAGCACGACCACCCTTCCAGCACGTCCACCCCCCAGCACCACCACTCCCCAGCACGACCACACCCCAGCACGACCACACCCCAGCACGACCACACCCCAGCACGACCACACCCCAGCACGACCACACCCAGTCGCACCCCCGTGGAATGTTTCATGGGGTGTCTGGTTGAGTGGTTGCCTGTTCGTGGGGTGTCTCGTGGAATATTTCACGGGGTGTCTCGTGGAATGTTTCGTGAGGTGTCTCGTGGAATGTTTCGTGAGGTGTTTCGTGGGATGTTTCGCGGGGTGTCTCGTGGGATGTTTCGTGAGGTGTCGCCCAGGTGGGTATCGTGAAAACGTGACCATGCTGCACATGTCTATATCCCTTTCCGGGTTCGTGGGTCCATCATGTTTTTAGACCCTGACCCTGCCGATCTGCGTGAGGGGTGCCGCCGAATTTCAGAAATGTGGTAAATCCCTTGTGTTTTTGGACCCTGACCCTGCGGATGTGCGTGCGGGGTGCCACCGAATTTCAGACATGTAGCAAATCCCTTGTATTTTTGGACCCTGACCTTGCCGATCTGCGTGCGGGGTGCCGCCGAATTTGAGAAATGTAGCAAATCTCATGTGTTTTTGCACCCTGACCTCTTTCCGATCTGCGTGAGGGGTGCCACCGAGTTACAGAAATGTGGCAAATCCTATATGTTTGGACCCTGACCCTGCCGATCTGCGTGAGGGGTGCCACCGAATTTCAGAAATGTGGTAAATACCTTGTGTTTTTGGAACCTGACCCCGCCGATCTGCGTGCGGGGTGCCACCGAATTTCAGACATGTAGCAAATCCCTTGTGTTTTTCCCGGAAAGGGCGTGGGCCCAGGGTTCTCTTTTAGTGGGTAAACTTGTCCCCCGGTGCCAACTTGAAGGAGGCCGGCGGATTTTTTCCCTGATAAATATCGAGGTCGAAGGAGGCCGGCGGATTAAAATTTGAGGATGTCTCGAGCGAAACGCTTGTTTTTGAAATCCCGATCGATAAATCACAGGGTGCGGGCCACTTTTTCGTGTGTTGAGGATGTCTCGAGCGAAACGCTTGCTCCGCAGAGTTTGCCGAGGATGTCTCGAGCGAAACGCTTGTTTTGCAGAGCCGACCGCGACGCGGAAAAGCGCCCCGCGCGAAGGAATTTCGATGATGTCTCGACTAATTCCTTTGTTTTTGTACGATTTCCTGGAATTTTGGCAGGATGTCTCGAGCGAAATGCACGACCCCACCCTAGCACGACCATACCCCAGCACGACCACACCCCAGCACGACCAGACCCCAGCACGACCCCACCCCAGCACGACCCCACCCCAGCACGACCATACCCCAGCACGACCACACCCCAGCACGACCCGACCCCAGCACGACCCTACCCCAGCAAGACCACACCCCAGCACGACCACACCCCAGCACGACCTCACCACAGCACGACCACACCCCAGCACCACGACGCCCCAGCACGACCACGCCCCAGCACGACCACGCCCCAGCACGACCACCCCCAGCACGAACCACCCCCCCAGCACGACCACCCCCCCCAGCACGACCACACCCAGCACGACCACACCAGCACGACACCGCCCCAGCCCACACCCCAGCCGACCACACCCAGCACGACCACACCCCCAGCACCGCACCACACCCCAGCACGACCCGATCGATAAATCACAGGGGCGGAGCACCCCAGCACGAACCCACCCCAGCACGACCCCACCCCGCACGACCCCACCCCAGCACGACCACGCCCCAGCATGACACCACCCCAGCACGACCACACCCCAGCACGACCACTGCACGACCACACCCCAGCACGACCCCACCCCAGCACGACCCCACCCCAGCACGACCACGCCCCAGCACGACCACACCCCAGCACGACCCCACCCCACCACGACCCCACCCAGCAAGACCACACCCCAGCACGACCACACCCCAGCACGACCTCACCACAGCACGACCACACCCCAGCACGACCACGCCCCAGCACGACCACGCCCCAGCACGACCACGCCCCAGCACGACCCTACCCCAGCAAGACCACACCCCAGCACGACCACACCCCAGCACGACCTCACCACAGCACGACCACACCCCAGCACGACCACGCCCCAGCACGACCACGCCCCAGCACGACCACGCCCCAGCACGACCACGCCCCAGCACGACCACGCCACAGCACGACCACACCCCAGCACGACCCCACCCTAGCAAGACCACACCCCAGCACGACCACACCCCAGCACGACCTCACCACAGCACGACCACACCCCAGCACGACCACGCCCCAGCACGACCACGCCCCAGCACGACCACGCCCCAGCACAACCACCCCCCAGCACGACCACCCCCCCAGCACGACCACACCCCAGCACGACCACCCCCCAGCACGACCACACCCCAGCACGACCACTCCCCAGCACGACCACACCGCCTTGGTTGAGTGGTTGCCTGTCGTCGTGGAATGTTTCGTGGGGTGTCTCGTGGAATGTTTCGCGGGGTGTCTCCTGGAATGTTTCGTGAGGTGTCTCGCGGAATGTTTCGTGAGGTGTCTCGTGGGATGTTTCGTGAGGTGTCTCGTGGGATGTTTCGTGAGGTGTTGCCCCGTTGGGTATCGTGAAAACGTGCCCATGCTCCACATGTCTATATCCCTTTCCGGGTTCGTGGGTCCATCATGTTGCACACTGACCCCGCCGATCATGTGGCAAATCCTATATGTTTTTGGACCCTGACCCCGCCGATCTGCGTGAGGGGTGCCACCAAATGTCAGAAATGTGGCACATCTTTTGCGTTTTTGGACCCTGACCCCGCCGATCTGCGTGAGTGGTGCCAATTTTTACCCACCCCAGCGATTCAGACAACACCTCAGGGCGTGGTAGAAATGCCCGTTTTGGGCCTCCCCCCTCGCGCGGTCCATCAACAAGGAACAGTGAGCAGCAAGAAGCAGAGTTGTAACAAGGAACAGTAAGAAGCAAGAAACATAACTGTAACAGTGGAAACTGGAAGCTGCAACTGGTACAGGAAACTGCGAAGCTTCGGCCTACAGCCTGGTGGCCCCACAAGGGGGCCGGCGGATTTCTTCTGCTTATTTTTGACGCACGGAAAAGTCTTCCGCGCTGGCGCGAGGGAATTCTTCTGGGACAGGCAAGTGGGCCTGAATTTTCGTCCCGCCGGGAGTACAGTATTCGCTACGGGTACGTCTGATCCGCATGTGCGAAGCGTGACATGTGCGTCATCTTGATCCCATCGCATACATCAGCACACGCACACGTGAATCTTGAATTTAAGTATATACGCACATGCGCATTCTTCGAACTTTTATATGCACATGTTATCCAGCGTGGACCCCAACCAGTGATGGATCGTTACCTATGCGGTGCAATCTAGATGGTACAATCAATGCGGTTCAAGTTAGGTGTTGAAACCCATGTGGTGCAGTCTGTGTGGTGCGAAGCAGTGCCATGCAACGCAATGTACAGACGTGCTCAGCAATGCACAGCAATGCAACGCAGTGCAATGCGAATCAATGCAAAACAGTGCAAAGCAATGCAAAGCAGTGCAACGCAATGTGAAGCAATACGAAGCACTGCAGCGCAACGCGAACCAACGCAGCGCAATGCAACGCAATGAACCGCAACGCAGTGCACCGCAATACAACGCAACGCGCAGCAATGCACAGACATGCGAACCAATGCACAACAATGCAACCCACTGTAAAGCAACGCTGAGCAAGGCAGAGCAATGCAAAACCATGTCATGTGATGCAGAGCAGTGCGTCGCAATGCGTCGCAGTGCAACGAACTGCAGAGCCGTTCACAGCAGTGCGAGTCAGTGTAATGCGATGCGAAGCAGCGCAAAGCAAAGCAATGGGAAGCAATGCAAGGCAACGCAATGCTGCGTAATGTAATGCGAGTGCAGTGCAATGCCACGCGATTGCAACACGGTGCGATTCTCTTGCGACGGGGGGGTGGGTGCCACGGGGCGGCGGCGACTGGCAGGATCGGGCACGCCGTGGCCGCCAGTGGGAGCTTGATCTGGAAACTCGTGAGGCCACAGACGGGAGCGTGGCAGCCCGGTCCGCCAGCGGGCACAGCTCGCAGGCACTGATTGGGGAATGTCGGTACACGTGAACCGTATACAGGTTTTATGTATGTGTATGTGCCAGAAAGAGAGAGAGAGAGAGAGAGAGAGAGAGAGAGAGAGAGAGAGCCAGGTAATGAGAGCGAGAGAGGGGGGGAGAGAAGGAGAGAGAGAGAGAGAGAGAGAGAGAAAGAGGCGCATTGCGTCTCACAGATTCTTGGACGCATCAAGTGGGGTGAGCCAAATTCAGTCAGCGGATCTTCGACACTGCCAGGTGTTGGGGTCATCTCGCGAAACCAGCTTCCCACATGTTGGGCCGATTCACCTTCTTCGATCATCCGGGCCATGCCAGGCTGTCCAAAGCCGACGTGAGGGAAGGGATGCGGATTCTCTTGAGCGGTGACACGCGCGATAGTATGTATAAGAAGTCAATCCGCTTATCTGCTTGAACCCCGTTCAGGACAGAACGTTTGGTGCTTCCGCTCAGACCTCAGTGCTCGCGTGGTTTCTCGTTTTGCGCTTCTGCATCTGGGTATCAATGTAATGCTCACTGCTTTGGGGTCAGCTTTTGATTTATCTTCGCAGCAGATGCGCCTCCGAGATGTAAGCTAGTCGTGTTGCTTTTCAAAACGATGTATGGCTTGGGATTCGCACAGGGGAGGAAAGGGAGAGTAGAAAGTGGAGAGTCGGATGAGGATCATAACTTTGGAGACGGAGGGGGGGGCATGCGACTCAGCCCAGGGCAGAAGGGGATCACATGAGTTGTTTGGGGTCGATGCTTAGCGCTTCGCGTGTCCCCACTGGCCAATCCATAAGCAGTTCTGAGGCCAGCTGCTGGAATCATAATAAGAAAAACCACGTGTGTATGAGCAGTCGTCAAACCCAGCGAGAGGGCACCAGTCGAGCTGGAGAAGGGATCAGCCCTAGAAGCTCTCCCAACCTTTCCAACTTGTGGGCTTTCTGGAAGCCCTCTTTGGGCTCTCCCGGGGCCTTTTTAAGGGCCTTCCTTTGGGACACTTGGGTCAAACTTGGACATCTGTGTCCATTGGGAGTTCTCTGGGGCCTCCTTTTGAGCACACAGGGTGGACTCCTTGGGTCCTCGCGGGACTCTCATCTGGTGATCTTGCGTTTCCTTGAGGCCCTCTTGGAGGCTACTCTGGGCCTCCCCTGGGGACCCTCCTTCGGCGTCGTGGCGATATCTTGAGGCCTCACTGGCGATGTCTGGAGAGCTCACTGGCTCAAGCGGCCCGCCTCCCTCGGCCCCACACCTCCGCCCCCGCCGAGCAGTTGCGCGCCGCACACCCGGCGGCCTCTTGGTCGGGGCAGGGAGGACCGGTCGGAGGAGCAGCTGCCGTCGAAGAAAAAACGCTGTAAGCATGAACTCTTGGCGCTCCGCGCGGATCTCTTGGATCCGCTCCCCGGCGGCACCTCCGGCGCCGCCTCTGGCGCGCGGAGTTCAGCGCAGGCCCAAGCTCTCCGCGCGGAGCGCCCAGAGCTCGTGTCTACGGCGTGCTCTCTTCTTCCACGCCCGAGGCTTGCTGGGCATCCGAGCGGGCGGAAGGCGCAGGCGGGGGCGCGGAGGGCGCTGGAGCTCCGAGAGCGGGCCCGCGCCCCGGGCCCGAGCGGGGCGCCCGTGGGTCCGCGAGAGGTGTGCGCCGGTGGGCCTGCGCAATGAGGAAGGTCGGGGCTCTCAGGGGCGACGATGGGGGCGAACAGCCAAGGGAGAGCCATACATGTACCCAGTATACCCAGAGATCCAACGTCTTGAAAAGATCAAGGCGGAGGTTTTTTTGCAAGCTTCGGCACCTATAGGGGCCCTCGCCGGGCCTCGGGGCCGTCAAAAAACGACCCAGGGTGAAGAACCGGTCCTGGGGGATGGGTCGAGACTTCTGGGGACCCCGTATGGAAAAAATCAAGACATCGGATCTCTGGGTATTTAGGTGCAACGATGATCTATGTTGTCGAAGAGGCTCCCAGGCGAATGCGTGTAATGCCCGCCCCTGGGCTATTCGCCCTTCTCAAGAGACGGGGGTCAATGCAAAGGGGGGTTCAGTCCGAGCGCCGGACCTTGCAGAATCCTGGGTCGCACTGACCCGGGCTTGGGTGCAGGGGTTTGCAGGATCTTACAGGATCCTGCAAGGCCCGGCTGACCCGGGTTTGGCTTGGCCCATGTCGGCACCTCCTTGAGAAGGTGGTGCAGCTAAACAGGGACACGCGGTACGCGCCCTGCTGGAGGTGCGCCCCTTCCTTGCTCGAGGACGACGCCGTCGGGGGCTTGGTCCGCCAGCGCAGTGCGGGCAGCAATGCACCCGCAGGGCGCAGCAGCGACAAGGCCCCTTTTCAGGCAAAATGCGCGCTCGTGCTGGCCGTTGCTGGACAGGGCTTGGACTGGCATAGGTCCTGGCTCTTGTCCGAGGAGGAGTACCAGAAGTTCAAGAACAGGCTGTTCACACGCATGGACAGTAACAACACGGCCGGTGTGAGCGACAACTTCATCTCCCGGGCCGAATTCGATGCATGGTGCATTGGGCATCAGAGCGAAATCCAGCAGGCACCGACCCGCTTCCACGGACTGCTCCACGAAGACGTGAGGGAAAGGACGTTCGATAAGTTCGATATGGACGAGAACCAGGTGTTGTCCAGGGACGAGTTCGACACATTCATTTGCAACCTTGACCGGGAGTACATCAAGTTTCTCCTACGGTCTGAGCAAATAGGTTTTCGTGCCTACTGGGGTCGAGGGTTGTCCACTGTGGATTTTTCAGTCCAGAGTCGCGATGACGCAATACACATGCTGAAGCGCCTGATGCATGGCAGTGCGGGGACGGCGGATGTGGACAGAGAGCTGGCGCCACCACCCTCAGAGTACGTGCAGGTCAGGGAGAAAGAGTACGAGAGTGCCGACTCTCCAGCCTTCAATCACACGTTCATCTTCGGCCGTGACGAGGATGCACCTCTGAAGTTCGGATTGTTTGCCCCTGGCTGGTGGGAGGACTTCAAATACTACGCCGCGAACAACCACTCTCTGTTCGGCATCTTCGTGTGCGACAGGTACCACCCGCTGGACTGGAAAGAGCGGCTCATGATGGAGGTAAGCTCGTTCTTCTACAGCTGGCTCGCGCTCGGGGCCTTCGTCCACGTCGCGTGCCGCGAGAGCACCGGCGCCAGTTTCGCGCACCATCACGTCACGTGCTTCAGGGCCGTTCATCACCACGCGCAGACTCAGGGAGATCTTCTTGACAAGTTCCTGTTTTCCGCTTTCAACCTGGTGCCGGGGATGCTCTGGTGGCAGCTCCTCTTCCACCTCTACGCGGCGCCCTGCGCCAACGTTCATGAGGCGCAGATGGCGGTTGCCGATGTTTACCAGAAGAGGTATCTACGGCGGGCGAGCGAGCTGTGCGCGCACATTCTTGTTTTGATCACCTGTTGTTTGCCCGTGTGCTACGGTGTGTTGGCTTCCACAGACGCGGATGATGCCATGCAGGTTTTGAACCGTGACGTCTCCCGTCTGGACCGTGTTCTCCCGCATTTGGCCGTAACCATGTTCATTTGTTGGGGGCGCGTCCAGGCGTGGACTTTAAGGTTGCTTGCAATGTTCTTGATACCCTTCAACCCACTTGTAACACTAGGGAATCCGAGTGCCGTATCCAAGCGTACAGGGCTGGACAGGTTAGAGTTTCTTGCCGTAGGGAAGTGGAGATTGCAAAAGTTGAGATTCAAGTACCAGTGCTTTCACGGTCTCCGAGCACTGGAGAATGAGCAGGGAACATTTTTTCCCCTCACCCCAAGGCCATCCTGATCATCGTGAGGAGAGTGCATGGCGAACCAAAAAGAAGACAACCCACACGATGTTGATCAATTTTTGTCGGAGTTAGTGTCTGTCTCTCGGGGACATCCTTGGGAAGTTCCGTGGCCGCCTCGAGCCTCCTTGGGGCCGTCTGGGGCGTGTTGGAGGCAGCTTGGGGGCCCATCTCTGGCCAACCCGGACCATCCTGCACGATCCTGGGGGCCACCTTGGGGGCCATCTTGGGCCCACTCTGGACGCTCTCGCTCCTCGCAGGATCCAGAACCCCCACCTTGGAGGGGCTTCCCCTGCGTACACCTAGCGGACTCGCTACCCTCCCGGTGACAGAGCCGTGGCACCGGGGCGCCCGCCGCGGCAGGCCTCGGACACCGGTGCGAGGCAGAGGCGAGGCAGAGGCGAGGCAGGGCGAGGCGGTGCGGGCCTCCAAAGGGTGGCGCCCGGCGGGCCACGGTGGCCCAGGGCGGGCTCCAGCATGACTCCGAGATGCCTCAAGGAGACCCCGTGCATCGAAGAAGAAGGGACCACAGAGACATAAACTTTTGGCGCTCCGCGCGGACTTCGTCCGCGCCTGGGCCCCCCCTGGCGGCGCCTCTGGCGCCGACCCTGGCGCCGCCCCTGGCGCGCTCCGCGCGCCAGTGCAAGAAATCCGCTTGGAGCGCCAAAAGTTTCTGTTTCTGTTTTTGTTCCTCTCACCCCTGGGACGCCTCTGGGGATGCCCTCGAGAGGCCAGCGCAAGCGATGACCCACAGGTGCCCCAGGCGATGCTTGCGCCAGGGGGTTCTCGCTCGGTGTTGCCCTGCAGCGCTCGGGCGGGTTGCCCCGACGTTCGCCACGCCGGAGCCCGTGCCCGCTCGAAGGGCGCCTCGTGGGCGCCCCTTGCGCTAGGCGGGTTCCCCGAGGTTTCGCTAGCCTTGGCGCCCCCGCGTGGGCGCCTCGCGGGCGCACCGTAGTTGAGCCGAGTTTTCCCCGACATCTCGCTGCCGCTCGCGGGCGCCTCGTGGGCGCCCCGTGCGCTGCGCGGGTTTCCCGAGGCTTCGCCGCCTTGGCGCCCGCGTGCTCGCTCGAAGGGGGCCCCGTGGTCGCCCCGTGCGCTTGCACTGCACAGCTCGTGCATCATGGCTTGCACCGCACAGCTTGCAGCACGTGCCCTGCAACGCTTTGCTCACAGCACAGCTTGCGCCACAGAGTTTTTGCACCGTAGCTTACGCCTCATCGATCGTACTGCGCAGCCTTCACCACACGGCTCTCACACCACACATACTGCACCACACGTATTACACATAATCGATTGCACAGTTTTTTTGACTACACAGTATAGCTCTCACCGCATAGCTTGCACAGCGCACGTAGCGTCCGCCACATAGTTTATTCGCATCAGGTACCTTTCACCACATCGTTTACACAACGTAGTTTGTACCACATCACACCAATCAAATCGGACTGACGTCCTCTGAACATGGCTACTGCTTCATCCCTCTTTTCGGTCCCTCTGGGCCCCCATGCTGATTCAATCGAAATCCTCTGAGCCAGGGGCCTGCTCGCTTTCCATTGAGCTTTCTTTGAATCATTCAAGTCCTACAGGAATTCTTTGAGCCTGGGGTCTTCTCTTTTGACTTCCTAATTGATGCGTGTTCTAATACATTTGAATCCTCTGATTCTCGGGCCTGCTCCAATCCTATTGAATGCTGTGCTGCTCCTTTTCGATTCCAGTGAGGTGTCTCCAAGTCTGAGGTATGCGCTACTCAGATCGAATTCTTGACGCTTCGCGTATCACCGCCAGCGTCCGTAGCCCCCCCCCCTGGCTCAAGCCATTTCCCGGGGGGGGGCTCCTCCCCCAGGGTCGGGGCTCGAGGTGGCCAGCGCGGCCTGGGCAGCGCGGCTGGGCCGCGCGCCTCCGCCGCCGCCGCCGCCGCCTTGGCATGGGTGACCGTCCCGAGACGCCCGCGGCGCGGCGGCGGCGGCAGGCGCGGAGGGCGATGGCCCGCCGGCTGGGGGCCGCTGCCGCCGGCCTCGGCTCCTCCGGCGCGGCTGGGGCCGCCTGCGCTGCGGGCGCCGCGCGCGCCGCCGGCGCCGCCGCTCCTGCAAGGAGCGGCGCCAGCGCCGCTGGGGCCGCCTGCGCCGCGGGCGCTGCGCGCGCCAGCGCCCGCTGTCGGGGGCGCCGCTGGCGCCGTGAGCGCGCGGGCGCCGCGGGCACCGCCGCTCCGCTGGCGCTGCGGACGCCGCGGGCGCCGCCGGCGCCGCTGGCGCGGGTGGCGCTGCTGCCGCTGCTGGGGTTGCTGGCGGCGCGGCCGGCGCCGGCGCGGCCGGCGCCGCCGCCGCGGCCGCCGCTGCTGGGGCTCCCCCCGCTGCGGCCGCCGCTGCCCCTCGGGCGGCCGCGGCGGCCGCCTGCGGCGCCGCCGCCGCCGCCGGCGAGGCCGCGGCCGCCGCGGGCCTCTGGGAGGCCGTGGCGGCCCTGGCCCGCGCTGCCGGCCTCGCCGCCGGGGCTGCCGGCTGCGGCGCCGTGGCCGCGGCGGCGGCTGCCGCGGCCGGCCGCGCGGCGACTGCGGCGCCGGCCGCGCCTGCGGGCCCTGGGGCGCGGGGCGGTGCCTGCGGCCTGCGCCGCCGCGCCCGCCCCCACGGCCGCCGGCGGCGCGGCCGCTGGCGCGGTGGCGGCGGCGGCCGCCGCCGCGGCCCTCGGCGACCCGCCACGGCGACTGCAGCAGCGGCGGCAGCTGCAGCAGCAGCTGCAGCAGCAACAGCAGCAGCACCTGCGGCAGCAGCCGCAGCAGCAGCAGCAGCAGCAGCAGCAGCAGCAGCACCAACAGCAGCAGCAGCAGCGGCAGCCGCAGGGACCCACAACAGTGCCCGAGCCATCTTCACGACCCCAGCTGCCTGGTTGAGACAGGAGGCGCGACCCTGGAGGACAAAGAGAAGGAGAAGGAGGATGCGGCGGAAGGGGCGGAAGCTGCGGAGGCCGCGGAAGATTGGGGGCTTGAAGAGGCGGAGGCCACAGAAGGTGCGGAAGAGGCGCAAGCCGTCAGCCGTGCCCCTGTAGCAGAATCGGGTAGACAGAGGAGTTTGCTTCCGAAAGTGCGGACGGCAGCCGCAACAGTCCGCGAAGCGAGATCCTGGACCAGCAGGGGCTCGCCTGCCGCAGCGTGCCATCCCCACCTTCTCCACAAAATAGGCAGACCGTCATCGCTGCTGCTCCCCACTCCTATCAGCGCCGTCGGGACAGTGTCGATGTGGAGACAGATGATGCGACCCGAGCCCCGCCCCCTCCTGAAGACGGCACCGCGGCAATGGGTGAGGGTGCTGCAATGGGCGTGCCAGCGCTCAGAGACGTTCCTCGCGAGTCAGACGCTCAGGAACCTGCGTCCGAAAGCGCGGCTGTCAGCTTCAGCAGCCCCCTGGGAGCGCGTCAGGAAGGGAACGGAACGGCACCCCCGCTCTCTGACGCCCTTCCGGGCACCCCTGGCGGCCAGCAGACTTGGCAAGAAGACGCAGGAGAAGAGAGATCTTCAAGAACTCTTGCGGCCGTCAGCGGCGACGCTGGCGGACAGAGACCCGCGACAGCTCAGGCGGCCGTCAGCCGCAGCCCTGCTGGCGAGGGCCCCGCGAGACCTCAAGGCCGCCCTCCGACGGTCAGAAGGAGGTGCCCTTGCTCCCTCTGCAGCAGCAGCAGCGGCAGCAGCAGCAACGGCTGCAGCAGCGGCAGCCACAGATACCCACAACAGCTCAGACAGCCGTCTGCCGCAACCCTGGTGACGAGGGACCCGCGACACCTCGAGGCACCCTCTCTGACGATCAGAAGGAGGCGCCCCTGCCCCCTGGCGGCCTTCCGGCCACCCCTGGAAGTCAGCAGAACCCGCAAGAAGACAAAGGGTCCGTCAGGCCAGAAGGGAGCGGAACGGGTCAGAATAAGGTGCCCTTGCTCCCTGATCCCTGGTCTCCGAGACCACGAGGCACTCTTGCATCTCAGTGCCCGAGCCGTCTTCGCGACTCCAGCGTGCCATCCCCGCCTTCTCCGCGCAATGGGCAGACCGTCAGCAGTCTTCTGGGGGCGCCGCAGACCCAACGTGGGGGCCACGGGCCAGCCGTTCAGACGCAGGACATCGAAGCCATCCGCCAGCTCGTCGGGAGAACCCCCCCCGCGCCTATCCGCCCTCCTTCCCCTGCCAGTGAACCCGCCCGAATGGGCGGCGAGCCTTTGGCGCTCCCTCCAGACGCCCAGGGCGCGCCTGAGAAAGAAGTTTGTGCTCTGGCAATGGAAACGGCGTCGCCGTACGTGCACGCAGCTGGCGCGACCGGCGGCGCCCCCGCGCCCGGCGAGAGCCTCGCGGCGACCGAAGGGGGCGCGCCCGTGAGCGACGGCGGGTACAGGCCCGATGGCGTACGCCAGCGGAAGGGGCCTGTCCCCGCACACCTCAGGGCAGCGTCCGCCCGGGCTGCCGGAGGCGATCCGGCCCCTGCCTGGCGGCCAACTATGCGGCCCGCGCCAGCCCGCAGGGCCCCGCCAGGCGTGCAACCGGAACTGTCGCAAATAGATTCCGAGCCCTCCGTCCAGGACAGCGGGGCTGGTTCGCCGGAGACTTGCGGCCAGAACACGCGGCAGCGCCAATTGCTAGAGCCGCGCCAATGGCCAGAGCCCCTAGACCCCGACACGGGACAGCAGCTGTACAAAGCGAGGATCGGCAGCATCCAGTGGGGCCTTCCCGGGGAGACACCCGGCGAGGCGATTAGGCGGCTCCAAGTCGCCCTGGGGGCAATGTTCACGGGCGCCCGGCACGCTTTCGCCGCGCAGCAGGCCGCGCCTGACAGCAAAGGCGCGCTCGACCCGCTACGGCGCGACCCGCAAACTTGCCTTCGCTTCCTGGATTCTTTCCGCGGCCACAAGAGCGACGTACGGGCCGTTGGCGACGCGCTTGGCCTCGGCGTCGATTGGGCTCAGCTGCGGCATCGGCGCCCGGGTCGAAGCGGCGGCGCGGGCAGGGGTCGCCGGGCGCCCGCGCGCCCAGGATGGGGCAAGAAGCAGTGGCTGGTCGTCTCCCCATAGCAGCCGTTTGCTGCCCCCCGTCGTGGCACCACCCTGGCAGTGAAGGGTCCGCGCGTGCTCCTGTCCAGCGGCCGCGTCCCTGGGTGCCCGCCCCGTCGCCCCCCCCGGCGGGGAGGGGCCCGCGGGGCTCAAGGTGCTCTGCGTCCCGGTGCTGTCGGCCAAGGGCCGTCTGCCGCCGCCCCCCGTGCGCGCTCCGTCTTCGCTCGACCCAGAGCGGCGGCTAGCCGCGACCCTGGATCCGCGCGGGGTGCAGCTGAGACCTCGGGCACGGGACCTCCCGCGGATGCTCGAGGGGCTCTTGCGCCCCGGTGCTGTCCGCTAGGGCCGTCCGCCGCCGCCCTCCGTGGACGCGCCGTCTTCGCTCAACCCAGAGCGGCGGTTAGCCGCGACCCTGGATCCATGCGGGGAGTAGCCGGGGCTACGGGCGCGAGACATCCCGCGGGAGCTCAAGGTGCTCGTGCATCCCGGTGCTGTCTGCCAAGGGCCGTCTGCCGCCACCCTCCGTGGGTGCTCCGTTTTCACTCGGCCCAGAGCGGCGTTCGCCGCGACCCTGGATCCTCACGGGAAGCAGCTGAGACTGGATCCATGCGGGGAGTAGCAGAGACTACGGGCACGAGGCATCCCACGGGGGCTCAGGGTACTCCTGCATCCCGGCGCTGTCTGACAAGGGCCGTCTGCCGCCACCCTTCGTGGGTGCTTCGTCTTCACCCGACCCAGAGCGGCGGTTAGCCGCGACCCTGGGTCCATGCCGGGAGCAGCTGAGACGACGGGCACGACGCCTCCTCTCTACACTTCAGCAGCGGTCAGCGGCGTCCCTGGATGTACCGCCCCCCCCCCCATGGATGCGTCGGCCATCGAGGTGGCAGCGCTGCCCTCAGCGAGTCAGTCCACTGGCTGCAGACTGCCCACCCTGGACCACGCCAGCAGTGGACGAAAATATCGACCGTTCGGTATTACCTTCCTTTCAGCGGCGGTTAGCTGCGACCCTGGATGCACGCGGGGAGCAGCAGAGACTGCGGGCACGAGACATCCCGCGGGAGCTCAAGGTACTCGTGCATCCCAGTGCTGTCTGCCAAGGGCCGTCTGCCGCCACCCTCCGTGGTCGCTCCGTCCTCGCTCTACCTGGAGCGGCGGTTAGCCGCGACCCTGGGTCCATGCGGGGAGTAGCAGAGACTACGGACTCGAGACCTCCCACGGGGGCTCAGGGTATTCTGGCATCCCCGTGCTGTCGCGGTAACTTTACCTCACCTTCAGCGGCGGTTAGCTGCGACCCTGGGCGCTCGCCTGGAATGACGGACTCGACGGGGGCCCTTTCGCTCAACCCAGAGCGGCGGTGAGCCGCGACCCTAACCATAGCGGCGGTCAGCCGCGACCCTGGATCCACGCGGGGAGTTGCTGAGACTACGGGCGCGACACCTCCTCTCTACACTTCAGCAGCGGTCAGCGGCGTCCCTGGATGCCCCCATGGACGCGTCGGCCCTCGAGGTGGAAGCACTGCCCTCAGCGAGTCAGTCCACTGGCTGCAGACTGCCCTGGGCCACACTAGCAGTGAACGGGAAGATCGACCGTTCGGTATTACCTTCCTCTCAGCGGCGGTTAGCTGCGACCCTGGATGCACGCGGGGGGCAGCGGAGACTACGGGCACGAGGCCTCCCGCGGGAGCTCAAGGTACTCTTGCGTCCCAGTGCTGTCGGCCAAGGGCCGTCTGCCGCCGCCCCCCGTGCACGCTCCGGCTTCACTCACCCAGAGCGGCGGTTTGCCGCGCCCCTGGATCCACGCGGGGAGTTGCAGTGACTTTGGGCACGAGACATCCCGCGGGAGCTCAAGGTATTCGTGCATCCCGGTGCTGTCTGCCAAGGGCCGTTTTGCCGCCACCCTCCGTGGTCGCTCCGTCCTCACTCTACCCGGAGCGGCGGTTAGCCGCCACCCTGGATCCATGCGGGGAGTAGCAGAGACTACGGACTCGAGACCTCCCACGGGGGCTCAGGGTATTCTGGCATCCCGGTGCTGTCTGACAAGGGCCGTCTGCCGCCGCCCTCCGTGGGTGCTTCGTCATCACCCAGCCCAGAATGGCGGTTTGCCGCGGCCCTGGATCCACGCGGGGAGCAGCTGAGACGACGGGCACGACACCTCCTCTCTACACTTCAGCAGCGGTCAGCGGCGTCCCTGGATGTACCACCACACAACCCCCATGGATGCGTCGGCCTTCGAGGTGGCAGCACTGCCCTCAGCGAGTCAGTCCACTGGCTGCAGACTGCCCACCCTGGGCCACACCAGCATTGGACGGAAAGATCGACCGTTCGGTATTACCTTCCTTTCAGCGGCGGTTAGCTGCGACCCTGGATGCACGCGGGGAGCAGGAGAGACTACGGGCACGAGGCCTCCCGCGGGAGCTCAAGGTACTCTTGCGTCCCGGTGCTGTCGGCCAATGGCCGTCTGCCGCCGCCCCCCTTGCACGCTCAGTCTTCACTCAACCCAGAGCGGCGGTTGCCGCGTCCCTGGATCCATGCGGGGGGTTGCAGTGACTTCGGGCACGAGACATCCCGCGGGAGCTCAAGGTACTCGTGCATCCCGGTGCTGTCTGCCAATAGGGCCGTCTGCCGCCACCCTCCGTGGTCGCTCCGTCCTCACTCTACCCAGAGCGGCGGTTAGCCACGACCCTGGATCCATGCGGGGAGTTGCAGGGACTGCGGGCGCGAGACCTCCCACGGGGGCTCAGGGTACTCTTGCATCCCGGTGCTGTGACGGATTCGACGGATGTCACACCGCAGGCGCCCGAACATCAGCGGCGATTAGCTGCGATTCTGGAAGAACCAACGCACGCCGTCCCCACAGAGGTTCCGGCCTCCGCGTTGGCAGACCAGCCTTCCGCGTGGCAGGTTGCCCCCTTATGGACCACGCCAACATCGGACGAAAGATCTGCCATTCGGTACTACTTGCACTTCAGCGGCGGTTCGCTGTGACCCTGGAGGATCCTCGAGAATGGCGGCCGTGTCCCCTGGACAGGCATGCCTGGGTCCCGCTCGAGGGGCGGTAAGGTTCGTCCCCGTCGCCTCGCCCCTCGGGTCCCTCTCGGGCCGGGCGGGCGCGTCCCCGCCCTCGGCCTTCGGGGCACGTTTCCTTGCGCGTCCCTCGCAGGGCGCCCCCGTGGTGCCCCTCGCGGGGGTGGTCAGTCGCGTCTTCTGTCGCGTCCCCCCACCGCCCCCCCTTCCGGGCCCCCTTCTGGCCGGGCTTCGCCAGGCGTGCCGGCTGGCCTCGATGGTTTCGCCCCCTCTCCCCGGGGCCGCCCTGGGCCCCCGCTGTCCGTGGCAGCGTTTCCTCACCTGCAGCGGCTGTTCGCTGCGACCCTGGAGAACCACGTGGTGTGGTGGTTGGCGGTGGCCCTGGATTTCCGCGGGGAATGACGGACGCGGCGGACAAGGCCGTCCCACGGTGGCCTTCGGCACCACGCGGCTGCGACAGCGAAGCTTCGCCCCGGACGCGCCACCTTGCTGGCAATGGTCTTCCCACCAGCTTGGCCTTGCGCCGCGCGCGGCCCCTGGAGGCACAGCCAACTCTGAGTGGTTCAGCCTTCGCAGTTTCGGCCGCCCAGAACCCCAGCTGGCAGCGGTAACTTTACCTCACCCTCGGCGGCGGTTAGCTGCGGCCCTGGACGCTCGCGTGGAATGACGGATTCGACGGAGACCTTGGTTCCCTGCAGGGAATGGCGGATTCGGCTGATAAGGCAGTCCCACGGTGGCCTTAGGCGTACATCAGGCGGCAGCTGCCGTGCCCTCAGTGCAGCCCCTCCCTGGATCCCCCTGCCTCGCTGGCGATGCTCGCCACGCCTGCCTGGCTTTCTCCTGCAGTCTATCTGGCGGCGGCTCTGTGCCGTTGTTGGAGGGGCCGGCCCACTGTCGTCCGGGCCTCCCTCGGGCACTGGGTGGTGGCATCTTGGGTGCTGTGGTCGCGCCGGAGTGGTTTAGCCTTCTGCAGTCGCAACAGCACCCTGGACTCATCCCCCTCTTCAGGCAGGTTTGCGACTTCCCTCGGCAGCTCAGCTCCCCTAGCCCGCGCATGCCGTTGGGGCGGCCCTGGGCCAGGCGCCCCACTGGCGACTCGCCCATCGGTCTTCGCGCCTGTGCGCCCACCCAGCATGATGGACACGTCGGCACCAGTGCACGTTAATGTCGTCTGCTTGGGTTATGCCTCACGGCATGCACCGAATTTTTCGGCATTTTGTCACTGCGCGTGCCTGAGCTTCCCTGGATGCCCCCAGCTGTCAGCCTGCACAGCCCCGCGGCTGCTTGGTTAGTGGGGCGGCCGGCTTGCAGCGCGTCTTGTAGCTAGTTTGCCTTGTTCGCTGCCCTGGACAACTGCTTGCGCCGCGTGCGCTCTTCGCTCGCGGCCGCGACCAAAAAAATATATCCCCGCCAGCTCCGTACCCTTTTGGCTCAAGCCGTTTCCTTCGGGGTGTTCCTCCCCCGGGGTCAAGGCTCGAGCACGCTCCCGGCCAGGTGCGGGCCCGCCCGGCGCCGCTGTAGTCTGTCGCGGCGCAGAAGGCAGAACATAATGTCATCCATATCAAACGGAAGAGAGGGATTGGACACGATGTACACGTGTACATGTATACACGTATATATACACACCTATACGACCACTCTTCGGGTGATAAAGAGGTTGCGGGGGGGAGGGGGAACCAACATTTGACTCAATCGATCTCATTATCGATCTCACTCAACGGGACACCACGGGACACCACGGGACATTTGTCGATCTCCTAATCGATCTCACTATCAATCTCACCCAACGGGAGACCACGGGCCACCACGGGACACCGCGGGACACCGCGGGACCCCTCTCGATTTCATTATCGGTTTCACAATCGATCCCATTATCGATCTCATTTTAACGGGGCATCATCGGACACCACGGGGCACCACGGGACACCTCGGGACACCAAATCGATCTCACTATCGACCTCGCTATCGTTTTCATTATCGGTCTCATTTAACGGGGCCCCGCGGACACCACCGGACACCACGGGACACCTGTCGATCTCATTATCGATGTCACTCAACGGGACACCATCCGACACCACGAGACACCTCGGGACACCACATCGATCTCATTATCGATTTCACCATGAATTTCACTCACGGGACACCATGGGGCACCATGGGACACCGCGGGACACCGCCGCACTGACGGAAGGCGGAGGAGCATCATTTGTCTTGACTTTGCCCTAGCAGCGGCGGCTTCATTCGTCTCGCGCGCCCACGCAGCTTCGCCTCGCCCGCACGCGCGACACGCACAAAACGAAACGATTTTCCGCTTTGGGTTCGTTTTTCCAGTGCGATATCACCCCCCCATTTCCGATTTTTTTTTGTTTTTGTTTTTTTTTTGTTTTATATATATATATATATATATATATCTAAATTTATATGTATATGTATGTATATATATATATATATGCAATCATACGTGCTTAAATACGTAAACGGATGTGTTTAGCATCGATCATGTTTACAAGCGGAGAGGCAGATCGTAGGCGAGCGCGAGGGGGCAGTTTGACCCGCACATGTGCAAGCACGTGCCGAGGACACCTGCATGAAGTGGTGTACGCTCTGCATGACCTGCAAGGACGTCAAAGGTTGCCTGACCTTCAAGAATTGCAAGTTGGGGGTCGATTGCAACAAAGAGACGTGCCATTGGGAGGGAACTTGCATGAGCGGCTGACAGGGGGCTCTGTTCGCATCGGAGCTCTGGCGGCCCTCCTGAAACACGTTTGTCACTAGTGTGCGTATGCGTGTATATTTTCTCCGACCTTGTGTAAGGTTTACCTTTATGTGTTCCCCGGAGACGCCGCAAAAGTCCCGTGAGAGACCCTGAAGAGGTCTCCAGAAGGGCCCCAGGAACCCCGAACGGCCCAGGATGCTCCATAATGCTTTTAGTGTGCCCTAGTAGCCCTCCAAGGAAGTACCAGAAAAGCTTCCAGGAAGGGTCCCAAGACGCCCCAGGAGGATCCCCTTCCTGGCTTCAGTACGTGTTGCCTTGTTGTGTACGCTCCCTTAAACAAGCCGCGCCCATTCCGTTCGCCTCCCCGCCCGCGCCGCCAGCCGCGGTATCTGCGATGCCCCTGCGGGCACCCCGTTTCTCGCCGCCTCGCTGGCTCGCGGGCGCCGGTGCCGCGCAAGCGTCGCCTTCTGGCAGCTTCCTGGCCTGCCCTCTCCTCGCCGATGTCGTTCGAGAGCGGTGCCAGTTCGGCGTTGTTGTTTTCGCACTCGGAGCTCCACGTGCTCCTCCCTCTCTCTCTTGCTTCCTGGTCGACGTCGTTCTTTTCCTTTTCATTGTCCACTGTTCAACAGTTTGCTTTTTGTCCTCGGCCACTCTTCCACCGTCGTTCAGTATGCAGCCGTCTGATCAGCTTCCTTCATTTATTCAGTCGTCCGTTCCTCCATCTTCTTCACTTCCTTCCCCCTTCCTCTTCAGCCTTGCCTTCGTCGTCGACGTCGTTCTCAGAGCTCTGGTGTCATGAGTTTTGTGGGATCGCTTTTTTTCGTGGCGCGTCGTTTTCGAGGGCGCTTAGGCCCACAAACGGCCTGCCCGTTGTGATGATTTGCGACGTCTGGAGGTCTGGGTTGGCCCATCCACTTTCGTTGAACATCAGGAGGGGATATATATATATATGTATATATATATATATATATATATATCTACACATAATCAAACTATCCCAGAGCGACCGTACCTAGGAGTTGGAGCCCCAAGGAGAGCAATATTAGTAGTAACAGTAAACGCCGTCCTCCTCCTTCTCCTCATCGTCGCAGATATAGCAGTAGCGGTAGTAGTAGTAGTAGTAGTAGTAGTAGTAGCAGCAGTAGTAGTAGTAGTAGTAGTAGTAGTAGTAGTAGTAGTAGTAGTAGTAGTAGTAGTAGTAGTAGTAGTAGTAGTAGTAGTAGTAGTAGTAGTAGTAGTAGTAGTAGTAGTAGTAGTAGTAGTAGTAGTAGTAGTAGTAGTAGTAGTAGTAGTAGTAGTAGTAGTAGTAGTAGTAGTAGTAGTAGTAGTAGTAGTAGTAGTAGTAGTAGTAGTAGTAGTAGTAGTAGTAGTAGTAGTAGTAGTAGTAGTAGTAGTAGTAGTAGTAGTAGTAGTAGTAGTAGTAGTCGTAGTAGTAGTAGTAGTAGTAGTAGTAGTAGTAGTAGTAGTAGTAGTAGTAGTAGTAGTAGTAGTAGTAGTAGTAGTAGTAGTAGTAGTAGTAGTAGTAGTAGTAGTAGTAGTAGTAGTAGTAGGTAGTAAGAGTAGTAGTAGTAGTTTAGTAGTAGTAGTAGTAGTAGTAGTAGTAGTAGTAGTACTAGTAGTAGTAGTAGTAGTCAGTAGTAGTAGTAGTAGTAGTAGTAGTAGTGTAGTAGTAGTAGGTAGTAGTAGTTAGTAGTCGTAGTAGTGAGAGAGCGTGATCCACCGCCGCTTTACTATGGAAAATTGCCGCCCTTTTCCTCCGGAGCCCGGGGGTCCCCCCCCCAACCCTCCGAAAATCCCCCCCCCCTGCTGGAACCCCTCCCCCCCCCTCCCCCCTTCCCCCGGCAACCCCCCCCCCCTCCCCTAACCCCCTGCCCCCCCCTCGAGCTCGAAAACCGGGGGGGGTCACTACCAGTTCGAACCCCCCCCCCTCGAAAACCGGAGGGGGGGATCACTACCGGTTCGAACCACTGAGCTGTCTCACTGTTCCCACCACTGTCCCCACTGTCCCTACCACTGTCCCCACTGTACCTCTTTCCCATTGTCCCACCGCCGTCCTCGCCACCGCCTTCACCACACTGTCCCCACCACCACTGTACCCTCCACTGTCCTATTGTTTCCACCACATTCCCACCGTCCCCACACCACTGTCCCCACCACCACCGTCCCCACCACTGTCCCACTGTCCCCACTGTTCCCACCATTGTCCTCACCATTGTCCCCACCACTACCGTTCCCACCACTGTCCCACTGTCCCCACCACTGTCCCGCTGTCCCCTCACCACTGTCCCCACCACCACCGTCCCCACCACTGTCCGCACCCCCCCTCCGGTTTTCGAGGGGGGGGGGGGTTCGAACCGGTAGTGATCCCCCCTGGTTTTCGAGTTCGAGGGGGGGGGGGGTTCGAACCG
>CAUYUJ010021858.1:15000-75000 GCA_963575745.1 Prorocentrum cordatum | reverse complement strand
AGCCTCGAGATGGCCCTCGAGACCCTGGCATCCTTCTCGTGCGTCCTTCTGATGCGCGTTGACTGTGCAGCCACGGGAGCCCTCTGGCTCGCCGACTGCGGCCGTGCATCCCCGGCGGACGCGCGGGCACGGGCTCCAAGCCACCGCGGAGCAGCAGAGTGGTGAGCAGACGCCGGCCAGGCAGTCGCCGGGCAGGCCCAGAAGGCCACACGGGCCGACCTGCAACCGGCAGACTCGTGTAGAGAACCTGGGCTGTGGAGAAGCACTGAGCATGAACGAGAAGACACCCTGATCCCTCCAGCGGCACGCAATTGGGGACAAGGGTTGCGCCGGAGGTTTTTCCTCTATCTCGGCCCCGCATGGTCTCCCGTGAAGACTGCGGGTCAGTGCCAGAGCATCGTGTCTAAACCCCTCAGGCCTGCGGGCCGCAGCCCCTGGTCCAGACGGCAGGGGAAACAGGCATCTGATGGCCGCTCCCGGCCGCCTTCGCGGACCGTCGCGGGCAAGGCTACGACTCTGCAGTGCTGAGGAGGAGGAGGAGGAGGAAGGAGGGCGGGAGGGCGGGAGGGCGGGGAGGGCGGGAGGCGGAGGGCGGGGAGGGGCGGGAGGCGGGAGGGAGGGAGGGAGGGAGGGAGGAGGGAGGGATGGAAGAGGAGGAGAGGAGGAGGAGGAGGAGGAGGAGGGAGGGAGGAGGAGGAGGAGGAGGAGGGAGGAGGAGGAGGAGGAGGAGGGAGGAGGAGGAGGAGGAGGAGGAGGAGGAGCGGCCCACCAAGCGTCCGCAGCGGTCTCGGCCTCTTGGGTGCCCCGTGCTGTGCCCCCGAAGGCCCGCAGGAGTCGGGACGGAGTGTGAGTAGACGATCGGGGGGCGACGTGGGCGACGACGACGACGAAAGGACGACGACGGAAAGACGATGACGACGAAGAGACGACGAAGAGACGAAAAGACTGCGGCGACGACGATGACGATTGGCAGCTTCGCGGGGGGAGGGGCAGCTTCTCCCTACGATGCCATCCCCCCTCCCTCCACCCCCTGTGCGCGCCGCCAAGAGGGGCAGGAGGAGGAGGAGGAGAAGGAGGAGGAGTGTTGCGGGAGTGTTGCGGGCCAAAACGGATCACGACGCCCTACGGTTTCGTGCTGTGGGTCATCCTGGCCGCATCGGGCCGTCCCCGAGCCGAGCCAGAACGCCGTGCCCTCTGAGGGCTTGCCTCAAAGGGGCTTTCAACTTCTCGCATGAGCTGATTTCTGCACGGTAGCTGAGAGTGGACCATCCGAGCCCAGCGGCAGCAGACCCTGCTGCCACTGCCGATATTGGGCTCCAGCTTCGTCCCCGACTTCTCACAAGAGGCTTGCCATTGCGCCCCCGACGATATTGGGCTCTAGCTTCGCCTCTCGCTTCTTACAGGAGGCCTGCCACTGAATTCTCGATGGACTGCAGTCCTGCCTTGCACAGCTGCTCCTTTGCCATCCCGCGCGCGAGCTGATCCCAGGGATGTAGTTCGCGAAATGCCCGTCCGACCGCTGCGGCAACATAATCTGCTGCCACTGCCTGGGTTTGCGCACGCCCCGATCCCTGCACTAGCAACAAATGAGACTCGGGCTCCAGCTTCGCCTCCCGCTTCTCGCAGTGGTGTCGGAGCTGCCGCTGCCCTTCTTCTCGCACGAGCTGTTCCCAGCGTTGTAGCTGATTCCGCTGCTCGCTCTGGCCCCAGCGTTGCCCTACTACCCCCCTCCTCCCCTTGGCGCTGGAAAAGGGGGGGGGTCGACCTCCCCCTCTCTGCCCCCTTTGCGCCGAACAGGGGGCTGGGGAGGGGACCTCTCGGGTAGTGAGTAGAGAGTAGAGTGTTTTGAGTAGCGATTGGTGAGTGTATTTGATAATGAGTAGTGTGCAGTGAGTCGTGAGTAGTGAGTAGTGGGTACTGGGTAGTGGTAGTAGTGAGTAGCGCGTAGAGATTAGTGAGTAGCGAGTAGTGAGTAGTGGGAAGGAAGTAGAGCGTAACTAATTATGAGTAGTGAGTTGTGACTAGTGAATCGTGTGTAGAGAGAAATGCATAGTGAGTGTTCCGCATGTCAGATTAGCTGGGGAGATTTCGACACTCACCTGACCGCTGTCGTTTGTTCCAGCCTTTTCTTTTTGCGCCCTCAGCGCACGTTGCCTTCGTCGCCTTTCCCGAGCCTCCGCCCCCTTGCTTCCTTTTCCCTCAAGTCTCGCGCATGGGTGCATGCGGGGGGCTTCAATTGGTTCCCCCGCCGAACACATCAATCGAGGATGCATCGCCCATTCACTGCCCATAAAGACATCAGTGCCGGGACCCTGCGCCCGACCCCCACTTTCACCCTCCAAATTTGGCGGCCAAAGGGGGTGGGGGGGGGTTCGGAACCCCCTCCCCCGCCTTTCGAAAGGGGGGAGGGGGGAGGGATTCCCCGAGGACGGACAGGGAACGGGTGGGAGGGGGGGGGGGGTCCCCGACGACGGATCGGGAAAGAGGGTGAGGGGGGGGGCGGGTTTCCGACGACGGATTGGGGAAAGGGGATGGGGGGGGGTCCCAACCCCCCCTCCCCCTTGGGGTCATCCAGCGGCGCGCCCTCGTGATCACGGCCTTGGTGGTGTTGGTGTCGGCGTGGCGCCGCTGTAATACTGCTAGTTCTCGTAGCCGCACTGCAACCGCTTCCCAGAGGTTGGCCTCTTTGCGCTTGGCTGTGTTCTTGAAGGGTTCTGATCCATGCTGGTGGACTGCCTTCTTTTTCTGAAGATGTGGTACGCCTCCTCGAAATTGATTACGTTGTGTCGAGTGCCCTTGTAGAATCGCCGGCGACGTCTCGGCTGCTCTGCTCCACTGACCGAAGTGCCGTTTCAGTAGTTCTGCCCCCTCTGGGCCCCGTCGGTAGTTCCAAGCGCGCGGGGTAACTGCGGCCGCCCTTTCCACTGGTTCGTCGCAATGCTGGTGTAATGCCTCCATCCACATGTCATCTGTCGTCATACCTTTGACCTCCTTCAGGTACTCCTCCTCCAGCAGGTGTCGGTGGATGTCGTGCGGGTCATTGCTGGTGTTGGTGACGTGGTCGTCTTCTGGTTGGGTCAGTTTCGCGTGAAGCTCCCGATCGTGCTGAGCTCGTTTGGGACTTTTCCTGATCTTCATCTTCTGCGTCGGGATTTGCAACAGGACGGGTTGTCGCGGCACCTGGATATTGACCGCTGCTGGCCTGGCTGCCAGCGCCAGATCGAGTCCGAGGTGCGGACTCGACGGCGCATCTCGCACCACCTTGAAGTGTTTGACCAACGGGAAGAAATTGCGTGAGCAGACTCCGTAGTCGATGAGCCGCCCTTTGCCCGAAGTACACGTGAATGGGCTGTCCGCTGGTAGAAGGAGTTCTCCGAGAGCTTGCAGCCATCTGGTATTTGCGAACTGCTCTGGCGTGTTGTTCCAATCGCCAAGCGCGACCCACGGCACGGCGAAGGACTTGACCACGCGCGTTAGCTGGAGCATCTTGCTCGCATTCTCGTTCTCGAAGCCTTTGCCCGAGTCTAAATAGATGCAGATCAGCGCTAGTGTGACTCCCTTGCGTCTCCAGATCATAACTGATATGTCCTTCAGGTTCTTCTGGAACACGCTCTTCCCCGTCGCATCAGGTAGGTGTGCTGAAGTAAGAAGCCCTGCTCGCGCCGTCCAGCAGGTTCCCCCATGAGTACCAGTCGTACTCCGCCCCGTAGGTGTAGCTGGAGTCCACGTGTGCTGCGAATGCCACCCCTGGCGCCGCAACTTCATGGCTTCGATCTTCGTGGCATTCCCGAGCAAGTGGTGTTCCGCAATGCCGACAATGTCAAAACTGGTGTGCTGCACATAATGCCGCACCTTCTCGCCGAAGTGAGTGACGTTCGCGAACAGCACGTGTAGCGCGCGGTCCACAGATGCACCTGCATTTATGGGCTTGGCGACGCGTCCGCTGGAGTTACCCGCAGGTTGTCCCAGCTGATGCGCCTCCGCCGCCGCTGGCAGCTGCCGCTGTAGCCGCCCGCGCCTTGGCCTTGACCTTGAACTGGGCCGTTGCCTCAATGCACTTGTTGACGGCTTCAGGATCTGTGAAGTCCAGGTTCTCAGCGCGGACGCCTTGCTCGTCTACCTTGGTGGTGTTCTCAGGGCCTGCACTGGTAGCCTGGGCCGTTCCGTCGCTGCTCTTCTTCCGCTTGGTGTTGACTTCCTTGTGTAGCTTCCGAAGTCGCTTAGCTGCTTCTTTGGCATGTTGGCCTGTTGCCGCCGCCTGCTTGAGCGCCGCCGACGCCTCAGCTGCTGCCTTCTTAGCCGCTTCGTACTCTCGCTTTCCTTCAGCTCCCAGCGTCTCCAAGTCTTCTGCGCCCAGCTCTGGGAACTCGGTCTCCTCCTGGGGCTTCTCCTGATCTGCCGCGGTAGCTGCTCCCACAGTGGTTTTCCCCACCAGGTTGTCCACCTCCGCCTGCGCTGCCAAGCACTGCTCCAAGTTCTCACTGAGGCGGTGGAGGAGCTCCTTCTGGGACTGGGCAGCCGCCACCAGCTGCGCCTTGATTTTGCCCTGTTGAGTCTGTAGTCGTCGAAGCTTCTGTGCGGCCGCTGTCAGCTGTTCCTCGGGTGACTTGACTGGTGGTGGCCTCCAGATCTCTCCAAGCCCTGGGCAGATCGCGAGCAGTGCCTGCTGCTTGGTGGTGTCGTTGTCCTCCCTGGCCTTGGTGTACTGCGGCAGGAGGACAGCCGCCGGTCCGCCTGCAGCTCCTGCGCCTGGCCGCGGTCCTGGTTTGACGATGGACCGCATGCCTTCTGCAGGTTCTCGTCCTGCCACCACGTCGGCAAAGGATGATCCGCGCTGCTGCAACTGATGGGCCCTGCCGAGCTCGCTCCACGACATGCCACAGGACGCGCATGCTTCCCACCCCTGCTCCCCAGCCTTGCTGAGGAATGCCCAAGAACAGTGCGGACACGTGATGTAGGGTTGTTGCCTGCTCCTGGAAGATGACCTCTGGCGCGCTTTGCCATCCTTCGGACCACCTCCCATGGAAACTTGCACACGCACTTTCGCCGCCCTTCTGAGCGCCCCTCAAGCCGCGGATACGCCTGAATGAAATCCCCTAGAAACCAGTTGGCGCACGGTACGCGTACGTGTGTGTGAAACGGGCCGGCCCCCAGAATGGACTCGACACACAAAGGTTTGAGATGAGGAGGAGGAGGAGGAGGAGGAGGAGGAGGAGGAGGAGGAGGAGGAGGAGGAGGAGGAGGAGGAAGGAGGAGGATGAGGAGAGGAGGAGGAGGAGGAGGAGGTTGAAGAGGAGGAGAGGAGGAGAGGAGGAGGAGGAGGAGGAGGAGGAGGAGAAGGGGGAGGCGGAGGGGGAGGCGGAGGCGGCGGAGGAGGAGGAGGAGGAGGAAAAGGAGGGGGATGAGGAGGAGGAGGAGGAGGAGGAGGAGGAAAAGGAGGGGGAGGAGGAGGAGGAGGAGGAGGAGGAGGAGGAGGAGGAGGAGGAGGAGGAGGAGGAGGAGGGGGAGGAGGGGGAGGAGGGGGAGGAGGAGGAGGAGGAGGAGGAGGAGGAGGAGGAGGAGGAGGAGGAGGACGAGGACGAGGAGGACGAGGAAGAGGAGGAATACTAGTAATCATACTTCGAATACCCAGAATACGATTATCAATACCACTATCAACATTACGAATAATACGGCAACTACCATTCAGAAACATAATAATAGACATGCTATTACTACTGATAAGGAGAAGCATACGCATACGAACACGAAAACTACGACACATGACAACAATAATAAGCATACGAGTATACATGAGAAATACTACTAAGAGTACGACTAGTACCAGTATTAAGAATACTACTAATAATATCACACGTCAGACAATTGTGAAGAAGACTCATGATACTATTACTGATGCGAACATATACTCTGAGCAATATTAATAATGATACTATAGTATAATAATACGACTAATACGTTTCCTACAAATATCAACATGACAAGTAACGACTAAACATGATACTGATGCCATTCGTACTACTAATACTGATACTAAGAAGAAGGGGACTACTAACACTAACAATACTAATAACACTAACAATAATAATACTAGCAAGACTACTCATCCTAATAATGGGAATAGGTATTCATTCCAAGAATAAGACGAATAATGACAAACTAATGCTTATAATAAGAATAAGCAGAATACGAATGCCAATCAGAGTAATAATAAGACTAATACTAATAACACTAAGGGGAGGAGGAGGAGGGGGAGGAGGAGGAGGCGGAGGAGGAGGAGCAGGAGGAGGAGGAGGAGGAGGAGGAGGAGGAGGAGGAGGAGGAGGAAGGGGACGAGGAGGAGGATGAGGAGGCGGAGGAGGAGGAGGATGGGGGAAGAGGAGGAAGAGGGGGAGGAGGAGGCTGGCTCCGCGCAGCCCGCCGGGCCGCCGGCAGGTGCAGCGTCACGCCGCAGCGGGCTGGCCCGAGGGCGCAGCTGTGGATGATGTGGCGCCACAGGCGCGCTTCGCGCTGCGTCGAAGGAAACACTGCGGGGATCATGACCAAGATTCGAAGACAAACATTGACATACACCTTGGGCGATGCTTAAGAAAACCTAAGTTTTCGGCCAGAGTCTCGATTATTCTTAACGTTTCAATGTAAATCCTAAGATTTCAATTGAAATGTTTGGTTTTTACGTCAGTTCTGAGACTATGAATTTCTTAACCCATGATTTCTTAAGCATTTCCCAGGGTGTAAACATAAACGTTTGGCGCGCCGCGCGGATTTCTTGGATCCGCGCTGGGTCCCCCTGGCGGCGCCTCTGGCGCCGCCCCTGGCGCGGTCCGCGCGCCAGAGGGGGGTCCAGCGCAGATCGAAGGAATCCGCCCGGAGCGCCAGAAGTTTATGTTTGTGGCGTTTTTGTGTTTTTTAGATGCCGCGGTATCTTGTCAATGCCGATTCTGGTCATGGTTCATGCCAGCCGTCGCCGATTCGCGAAGATTATTCACGCATTGACGCTGACCAAGATCGACGGTGACCAAGATCGATACGGCGTTTCGTCGTTCAGTTTTGGTCATCGTCCCCGTTCGGGCCGCGGGGGGGGGGCTTCAGGGAGGAGTCGGGGGCAACTCAAGCAGTGGCGAGGCGTCCTGGCTTGGCTACAGGCTCAAGAACCTGTTGGTGGCTAGGGTGAGACATTTTAGAACATTTCTAGCTCAGTCCATCTTGTTTGTCACACATCGGCTTTATGCTCTAAGAACGTGGTTTTCGTTGTTCGATAATTCGTTCGAAGAACATGTCGTGGTAGGCCTTTCAAGAGGGAGGGGTGGATTCAGGGAGGAGAATTGATGAAATGATGCCAATACTGCCACCGCCACGCCTCTGGCGCCGCGCCGCTGCCGCTGCTCAAACTGGGCCTGACGAGAAACGCTCGTCTTGATCAGATGCGTCGCCGCAGCGAGGATGACGCCCAGGTTCCGAGGAAGAGTAGGTACCCATTCCTCTGGTCTTCCTGTAAAGCCGTTGCCGCCACGGTTGGGTTCTCTTCGAAATCCCACTCAGAGCTGCCAGTTGCTCGGCTTCTATCTGACACTTTTCATCGTTGGAGCTACAGGCGCGCAGGCGCGCTGGGAGGTTTGCAGGCGGCCCGCGCCCCCGAGGATGGCGATGTCGAGTCTGTCTTTGCTACTGTGGTGGACCTTCCAGCAGCCCCGTGACAGTTGCGACAATTTCGTAGATCGCAGCCCCCCAAGGATGGCGAGGTCCAATCTGAGTCACCGTGCAGTCTCCAACACGCTGGCTTTTCCAGCAGCAGAAGAGAGTGACGACAGTTTCGCAGATCGCAGACTCTCAGGGATGGCGGAGTCGAGTTGTATACACTTCGGTCGGTGCCTGTTATGGTGGCCCTCGCAGCAGCCTTTGAACGTGGTGATAGCGTCGTTGGTCGCACTCCCCCACGGATGGTGAGGTCTAATATGAGCCTGCGCTCGGTACCCACTACGGCGGCCTCCACGGCAGCCCCCTCTCGCAGATCGCAGCCCCCGACGGATGGCGAGGTGTAATCAGGGCCTCCGCTCGGTACCCTACGGTGGCCTGCCCAGCAGCCTTCTGAACATGGCGGCAACCAAACCGAACGCAACCACCCAGGGGTGGCGAGGTGTCATCTGAGTTTGCCCTCGGTGCTGACCATCATCATGGCCCTCCCAGTAGTCGTCGAAAGTGGCGACACTTTTGCACATCGCATCCCCCCAAGGATAGCGAGCCCTAGTATGATCCTGAGATCAGTACCCACTACGGTGGAATGAGTTGGAGTGTGAATGAGTCTCAGTAGTACGAGCGCGTCTCTGCGCATGAGCCTGGGGCCTCCCAGGGCGTACTGAAACCTCCTGGCGCTTCCTGGGCCTCCTGGAGCCTCTTGGGGTCTCCTGGTGCCTCTTGGGGCTTCCTGTGGCCTCCAGTCACCTCCTGGGGCCTCCTGTGGCCTCCTCCCGGGGAGGATTCGTGCCCCAGGAGAAGCCGAATCTATAGGAACATCAGTATATAATATATTGCGGATTGGAACTGCAGGAGAAGCGCAATCGATAGAAGGGCAATCTAGAAGAACACACGTAAAACACCAAGGGCTCGTGCCCCAGGGGAGGCCCAATCCGTAGGAACATTAGTAAAACACTTAGGATCGGATGCAGAGGAGAAGGGCAATCTATAGAAATATTCGTAAAACATCAAGGAATCGTGCTCCAGATGAGGCCCGATCTATAGGAGCATACGTACAACACATTGGATTGGAGCCCCTCCTGGGGCCTTCTGAGGCCTGCTTCTCCTGGGGCCTCTGGTGCCTCCTGACGCTTCCTGTGGCCTCCTGGTGCCTCCTGGAGCTTCCTGTGGCCTCCTTGGGCCTCCTGTGGCCTGCTGGGTCATCTTGGAGCCTCTTGAGGCCTCCTTGAGCTTCCTTGGGCCTCCTGGAGCCTTTGGGGCATCCTGTGGCCTCTTGAGCCGTCATGTGGCCTCCTGATGCCTCCTGGGACCTCCTGTTGCCTCCTGGGGCCTCGTGGAGCCTGCTGGAGCCTCCTGTGGCATCCTGGGGGGACCTGTGCCCACAAGCCTGGCAACCAAGCAAACCGACCGAGACATGTACGCGCCGGAGCACGACCCAGAGGAAGCGCACAAGTGCGTCCCAGTGGATACGCGCTGCGGCACGACCCAGAGGAAGCGCACAAGTGCGTCCCAGGGGATACGCGCTGGAGCACGAATCAGAGGAAGCGCACAAGTGCGTCCCAGGACATACGCGCTGTGGCACGACGCAGAGGAAGCGCACAGTATCGTCCCAGTGGATGCGTGCCGGAGCACGACCCAGAGGAAACGCACAAGTGCGTCATAGTGGATATTCGCTCGCTGTGGTGCGACCCAGCGGAAGCGCACAAGTGCGTCCCAGTGGATACGCGCTGGAGCACGACCCATAGGAAGCGCACAAGTGCGTCCCAGTGGATTAGCGCTGTGGCACGACCCAGAGGAAGCGCACAGGTTCGTCCCAGTGGATACGCGCTGGAGCACGACCCAGAGGAAGCGCACAAGTGTGTCCCAGTGGATACGCGCTGGAGCACGACCCGTAGGAAGCGCACGGGTGCGTCCCAGTTGATACGCGCCGGAGCACGACCCCGAGAAACGCACAACGGCGTCCCATTTGGCACGCGCCGGAGCACGACCCATCGGAAGCGCACAAGTGCGTCCCAGTGAATACGCGCTGTGGCAAGACCCAGAGGAAGCGCACGAGTGCGTCCCAGTGGATGCGCGCTGTGGCACGACCCGTAGGAAGCGCACGGGTGCGTCCCAGTTGATACGCGCTGGAGCACGACCCAGAGAAAGCGCACAAGTGCGTCCCAGGACATACGCGCTGTGGCACGACGCAGAGAAATCGCACAGTATCGTCCCAGTGGATGCGTGCCGGAGCACGACCCAGAGGAAACGCACAAATGCGTCATAGTGGATACTCGCTGTGGCGCGACCCAGCGGAAGCGCACAAGTGCGTCCCAGTGGATACGCGCTGGAGCACGACCCATAAGAAGCGCACGAGTGCGTCCCAGTGGATGCGCGCTGTGGCACGACCCATCGTAAACGCACAATGGCGTCGCAGTGGATACGCGTCGGAGCACGACCCAGAGGAAACGCACAGGTGCTCCCAGTTGATACGCGCACAATCCTCCTCCTCCTCCTCCTCCTCCTCCTCCTCCTCCTCCTCCTCCCCCTCCTTCTCCTTTTTGTTCGTGGTCCCTGTTCGCCAAGAAACTTTCACCACGAACTCCATTCGCGCGAAGCTGCACGAGCTGTACTCGCCTCGAGCTGCTCCTGCCGCCGCCCCACTCAGCGCGAGCTCCACTCACCACGATTCAGCACGAACTCCACCACCACGATTCTGCACAAACTCCACTCACCACTCACGACCAGCTCCGCCACCACGACCCAGCACGAGCTCGATTCACCACGAGCTTCACTCACCACGAGCTCCACTCCCGCAGCCGACTGTGTTTGTCTTGAGCTCGAGGTTTGCCTTCAAAACAGGCGAACCGCTCGAGACATCCTCGCAATCTAGCAGTAGGCCTCTTCCTCGGCCTTCAACTTTGATGCGTTCAACCTTGAGCGCCTCGCTCGAGGCATCGTCCGGTTCTGCTCTGAGCGCAGTCGAGTCTGGCTTCGCGAACTGCTCGAGACATCCTTGCAGTCTGGGCTTTTGGGGTGCGAAAGCCAACGCTTCGCACAGACATCCTCCAAATCTGCTCCAAACCCAAGGATGCTGGGGCACCGAAGCGGGCAAAGTGGTTGAGACATCCCCGCAATGAGGGCGCGAACGAACGCCGTGCAATACCCATGGCAGCCCCCCACTGAAGAGCACCGAAGCCAGCAAACCGCTTGAGACATCTTGAGAATTTGCTTTGATCGCAGGCGAGTCTGGCTTGTAAAACAAGCGAACCGCTCGAGACATCCTCGCCATCGGGGCCCCCTGGGGTGCGAAAACCAACGCTTAGCCCGGGACATCCTCCAACTTTGCTCGGAAATCCAAGGATGCTGGGGCACCGAAGCGGGCGAACTTGTTGAGACCCCGCAATGTGGGCGCGAACGAACGCCGTGCAATACCCATGGCGGCCCCCCCTGAGGAGTACCGAAGCCTGCAAGCCGCTTGAGACATTTTCAGAATCTGCTCTGAGCGCAGACGAGTCCGGCCCGTAAAACAAGCAAGCCGCTCGAGACATCCTCGCCATCTGGGCCCCCTGGGGTGCGAAAGCCAGCGTTTCGCACGGGACATCCTCCAAGCCTGCTCCTAAGCCAGAGGATGCTGAGCTGGTAAACAGGCAAACCGTTTGAGACATCCCCGCGATCTGGGCGCGAGCGAAGGCCGTGCAATACCCCTGGCGGCCCCCTCTTAGGAGTGTGACAACCAGCAAACCGCCTGAGACATCCTCAGGATCTGCTCTGAGCGCAGGCGAGTCTGTTTACCACAACAGGCAAACCGCTCGAGACAGCCTTGCAATCTGGCCCCTTCTGGTCATCAGCACCTGCATCACCATCACCATCGTCATCATCATCATCATCATCATCATCATCATCATCATCATCATCATCATCATCATCATCATCATCACAAGCAACATCAGCATCATCATCAGCATCCTACCAACCATGATCATCGTCAGTATTACCGTCGTCATCATCTTCATCATCATCATCATCATCATCATCATCATCATCATTATGCATCATCATTCATCATATTCATAATCATTTTCATCAGCACCACTCATCATCTGCATCATCATCGTCGGCATCATACTCTTATTGTTACCATTCGACATCATTCTACTCTGAGAGCACCATCACACTTTCAGTAAGATGGGGAAGAGAGTGAGGAGGGGAGGAGGAGGACGAGGAAGGAGGAGGTCCACGCGGTCCAAGTAATGACAAGAACCCCTTATCTTAGGATATGGGGAGTAACATCGCATAACTTATTCATCATTGGGATGTGCATCGTCATCATCATCATCAGCTAGATCAACTAACATAGCATAACGTAACAACACATATCATACCACATCGTACTATACCGTACCGTACCATACCATACGCTGACATACCATATATACCATACCATACCATACCATACCATACCATATCTTGCTATACAATACTTCACATCATCCCATAACACAACATGTTATAAAAAAACCACATATCGTAACTATCGGAACATACCACACCATACCAAAGCAAACCATGAGGAAGAGGAGGCAGTCAGGGTGTTGGCTCGGTCGGAGTAATAACAATAACCCCATCCTTTGGATGCGGGGAACGTAACATAACATAACACAACGCACCATAGCACTACATAACAGTATAAAGCATACCATGGCCTAACCTAACATAACATAACATATCATAACACAGCATATCATATCCTACCATAGCATACCAGGCCATGCCACAGCATAACATGAGGAGGAGGAGGAGGAGGTGGAGGAGGGACTGCGGGAGTTGGCGCGGCCCGATTAATACCAATCACCCAATCCTTTGGATATGGGGCACGACATTTAAGCTAGCATCACATACCTTAGCATGAGATATCAGTGTTTAGCAAGCCGTAGCATAACCTAACTTAACCTAACATAGCAATAGCATACCACAACACAACATACCATACCATACCATACCATTCCATACCATGATTCAGAGGAGGATGAGGAATTTGTGAGGGAGTTGGCGCGGTCGGAGTAATAACAATAACTCCGTCTGTTGGATATGGGAATGCCATAACATAGTACAACATGCCATACCATACCATACCATACCACACAGTACCATGTCATACCATACCATAACATAGCATAGCTCATACTGTGCCGGAAGGGAAGGGCTCTTTCGCCCCATCCCCCTTTCCCCTGTCGTGTGCCAGGTGTGGGGGGGGGCTTTTCGCCCCCCCCCCCCCCCCTCTCGCGCCGTGTTTGTTGGATGTCGCTCTCTCGGCTGTTTGGAGTGTTCGTTCGCCGTTCGACTCGGTTCTGTGCCATTGCCGTCGTCATCGCCGTCGCCACAGTTCCCCCGTGTCGCATCGTTTCGATTCGGTCCCGCCGCGGCGATCCCTCGCGAAGGCGCGGCTGCGGAGCATCCAAGCTCGGCCCTGAGAGTGCAGAGGCGGGGGATGGGGAAGAGGAGGACTGCAGCAGCAGCCGTGGCCGCGGGATGGGAGGAGATGGCCCAGTGTCCAGCGTGTCGGCAGCGAGCGAGGGGGGGAAATGAGGAGGAGAAGGCCTTCTCAGAAGCCCTCGCGCCTTCTGAGAAGGCTGTTTCTGTCGTCGTGGAAGGCTCAGACAGCTTCTTAGGAGGCTGGGGGACTTCCGAGCCTTCTGAGAAGGCCCTCTCCTTCTCGTTTTCCACCCTGGCTCGCCGCCGAGAGTGTCCTCCCCGCTGCCTCCTCCCGGTGGCCCCCTCCGCCACGCGCCCCCCCCACCCCCCCCGCTGGGGTCCCGGCGCTGCTCCTCTTCTGCGGCCCGAGAGGTACAACCCAGCGCAGCGGGACCTGCAGCTGCAGATCAGGCGCGCGCGCCGCCGTCGTCCTGTGTCGCACTGGCGTTAAGCTGGGCATGTCCCTCTACAGGAGGAACTTTCAAGAGTAGCCACAGAATGGTCTGGGGACGATTTTTCTATCATTCTGGACTACGTTCGGGTATCCTTTGATTGTTGCATCTTCCAAAATCCGCCTGTAGGAGGACCTGCCCGACGTAACACTGGCGGCGTGGGCGCACGAGGCGCTCCGGAGAGGGCCAGGGCTGGATCTGCAAACGTTGGCGGAGAGGCCCGGGGAAGGAGGCGGAGCCGATCGGAAAGACTGCTTGCGCCGGCGGCGAGGCAGGGGTCCTCTGGCCAGCGGAATGGCCTAAGCGGTGATGCCATTGAAGCGAACTGTGCCACCATGCAGGAGGGAGGGGAAAAGCGGAGGACGCGGCCGAACGAGGGGTCGGGCGCCTTGAGACGGGGGTCAATGCAAACGGGGGTCAGCCAGAGCGCCCGATCTTTCAGGATCCTGCAGGGCCAGGGTCGCATGGACCCGGGTTGGGGCGCAGGATCCTGCAGGATCCTGCAGGATCCTCCGCAGGGGCCCGGGCTTGGGCGCGGGATGTTGCAGGCCTTTGCAGGCTTCTGCAGGGCCTGACCGACGGAGGAGGAGGATGCGGAGGAGGAGGAGGAGGAGGAGGAGGAGGAGGTGGGGGGGGAGGAGGAGGAGGAGGAGGAGGAGATCCCCGAGGGGCGCGGAGGGAGCGGGCCGCGCACGGGGACGGGTCGCGCCCTGGGCAAAGCGGGAGAGGGCAGCGCGGGCCGCACCGCCCAGGTCCGGCCCTGGAGGGGGGGCCTCGGCCTCGAGGAGCGGAGAGGCGCTGGCCTCTCGCGGCCTCGGAGGCAGCCCTGCAGGTCCGCGGGGGGGCGGGCGGAGACGGGGGGGGGGCGATCGAGCCGCCGCCGAGTGAGCCAACGCGCAGCCAGACGCGCTCGAGTGCACAGCCAAACGTAATTACGGCCTCTGGTTTCGAATAGCCTCCTGAGGCCTCCTGAGGTTTCGCGCGGCCTCCTGGGGCCTCCAAGAGCCTCCTGGGGCCTCCTGGGGAGGATCCGTGCCCTACGAAGAGATGCCCAAATCTATAGGAACAGGCGTAAAACACTTCTGATTGGAGCCCCAGGAGAGGATCGGAACTCGCGCAGAACACAAAGGACTCGCGCACCAGGGGAGGCCCATTTCAGAGGAACATACGTAGAGCATCATTATAATCTGCTCCGCCATCATCGGTCCCAACTGTTCTGAACCAGACGACCTTTTTGCCTCAAGTTGTTTTAATTTCTCGCCAGACGAACCTCTTAGATTCAATTTCTCTCAATTTGGATCGCCCCACGATATTATATATCAATTTCTGTCAATCCCTTTCAAGATCTTTCAACTATTTTCCATTCCTCTCAAGATAGTTCACCATCAGAAAACGCTTCTACACCATAACTTTTTGAGGGGCCGTTGCTCTCTGAAGAAAGCTTTCGCGATGTCCCCGAGTGCGCTCAACTTTCGCTCCCCCGTCAACGCCACCCCCATGTGGATCTGCATGGGGAAAGCCAACGGCGCCCCTGGCGGAGGCGTTGGCCACGTGCTGTGTCTCACGTAAGCCAGGGCTGGACCTGAACGCTGTTTTGCTGGACTTCGGCTGTGTTTTGTTTCTCGTCTTGGCAGGGCGGTGCAGGAAAACAGGGCGAGCAACATCGAACAACAACTGAGGGCAGGCCCCGGGGTCCAGGACCCGTTCCCAGAGGGCCCGCTTCCCCCAGGCAACAGGCAGCGTGGGCTCAGGTGTTGCAAGCACGTGCTGCGCATCGGGCGTGTGATGTCAGCGCGCGGCGCTCCCGAAGCAACGGCAGCGCCGCGGGAGGAGCGCTGCCGGCCGAGGGCCAGCGGGGGGCTGCGTACAGCGTGCGTGCTCGGTGTGTGCAGCTGCCTGCTCTCTGGCCGGGGGACTCGCGCAGGCATGCGGTGGACGGGCCCGATTCTGAGCTTTGCGCGCAAGAGGCGTCCGAGCCCTCGTCGTCGCCGTCGTCGCCGCCTCCGTCGTCGTGGTCGTCGTCCTCGTCCTCCGCAGGGAGGAGGGAGGAGGGAGGAGGGCGAGCCCTGCCGCCTCCCCCCGCGGTCCCGAGCGGAGGCCCTACATGCTGAAGGACCCCACCCTCGTGGCCGACGCGCTTTCGTCCTGCTTCAAGACCAAGAGGCCCGCGCCGTCCCCTCCCGCGGCCGCGGGGGGGGGGCGTCGCCCAGAGCGCGGCTCGCCCCCACGAGCGGGAGGCACTCCCTCGCGGCATCTGCTGCCAGGCGGCCTCGTTCTTCCTCCTCCTCCTCCTCGTGCTCATGCTCCAGCTCCTCCTGCTCCTCCTGCTCCTCCTCCTCCTCTTCCTCCTCCTCCTCCTCCTCCTCCTCCTCCTCCTCCTCCTCCTCCTCCTCCCCCTCCTCCTGGCACGAGCGGCGCTCTTGTGCGCGAGGTTGCGGAGCGCGAGCCGGGAGCTTCGCCCCGCGACCAGGTGGTGCCTCGCTGCGCGCCTGCGAATGCGCTGGCGGGCGGGGCCGCTCCAGGGCGCCGGTGGGCTCGGCGAAAAAGCACGATCGGTCGCGTCGTGTCGACCGGGGTCTCGCTCCCCGAGCAGTCATGCCGCGCCGCGTGGCGTCGACGTTGGCAGGATGAGGGAGCCAGAGGGGACGGTTCTGGCGGCGCCTTTCGAAGCGCTGGGGGTGGGAGCACTGCTCTGTCGGCCACGTCATGTGAGTCATATCCAGCGGGGTCTCGCTTTGTTGCTGGCGGCGCCGCCTGCGGGGCCGCCAGTGGAGTCGCTCCGCGACTTTCGGCGGGATGGGATCCGCCAGGGACCGCCGAGGGTTTCCAATTGAGCGTCCTTTCGTGGGGGGCCCCGCAGCCCGGGAGGGACAGTACAGTGACAGAGCGGCCAGATGGACGAAAGAAGCACGGCCCGCCTCGTTGAGCGACTGGAGGGCGGAGGAGATCGACCCGGCCCGCACCGCTGCTGAAGAGAAAGAGAACTCGGGCGAGTCTTGTGCAGAGGCCTTGCGCGGGGGGCACTATGCGCCTTGTGCAGGGCTCTTGTCAGGCGATCGCAAACATGGATTGAGGGGGCGTGGATTAGCGACGGGTCCCGCTTCAAATATTTATTTGCGGATTTCCGCTGCCGAGCGAGGCGGCACCGACCGCATTTTGGGGAGGGCACCTCCCCCGATCCATGGATTCGGGGACCGCGCGCCAACTCCATGGATCGCTAATCGATGTTTGCGCGCCCCCGATCTTGTGGGTGTCCTTGGGATTCGATCTGTGTGAGCATGCTGCTAAGAGGGAGGAGGCGCATAAGATGGGAGGAGGCGCATGATATGATCCGTGACAGGGAGGCGGCGCATACTGTGCACGATAGAGACTCCACCGAGGCCCTTGCACGACCCCTCGTGCGCCGTGTGCGCTGGCACTCGTCGCTCAGACTCTCAAGCAGTGGCGAAGCGTCCTGGCTCGCTTGTAGGCCCACCAGAGAATGCTCTAAGAGAGCCTTTTGTGGTTTGCACGAAGTGTTCAGAACCCGCCTGTAGGAGGACACGCTCGACCTAAGGAATGGACAAAGTGTCGATCGCTTATCGTGGTCCTGATGCTCGTGGCTCCCTGTCACTGGGCACGTCCTCAGGTTTGTCGAGGAGGTCGAGCTGAAGGAGGAGGGCGACAACGAGTCGCCAGACTACGAGAAGGTGGAGATGCTGAGGCCCGTCCCCCTCCCTGCGGCGCCTTGCCGGCCTGGCGGGCCCCGGCCCGGCCCGCACGCCTGCTGCGGAGGCAGGCAGGCCTTCGGCAGGCCTTCGGCTGTCCTGTCCTGTGTTGCCGCCATCCAGGGGAGGGTGGAGGAGGAGGAGGAGGAGGAGGAGGAGGAGAGGGGTGCAGCGGCTGAGGGCTTTTGCGGGATTTTTGCGTGTTCGGGCTGGTGCGTGGAATTTCGGGGAGGAGGTGGAGGATGGGGGCAGGAGGACGAGGAGCGGGAGGATGGCGTCTCAGGAGGACGCCTGAACATGCCCGAACGCTGCGCAGGGAGTGGGTGATGCCTCTTTCATGTCGTGCTCTCACAGATGCCGTGACACCCTTCAGAGGACCTTTCAGAGCAAAGCGCAGGTTGGCGGCTCGCTGCCCAGAGAGCGGGGACACCTTGCCTTCCAGCCGTATTCCACCGCGCGGGCAAAGCCTTCAGGCCTTGTGCGCGCATGCTCTGCTCGCAACCAGACCCCGCCCTCCAAGAGGCCGAGCGTTTCCTTCTCCCTCTCTCGGGTGTTGCTAGACGTACCCCTGGCCCAAGGTACCCCCAAGATTCTCGGGGTGGCCCAGGCGACCTCCAGGGCACCCCTCACGAGGCCCAGAGGGCCCCAGGGGCTCCAACATTGACCGAAAGGCTAGGGGCACCTTGTGCCAGGGGCACTTCTAGCAACACCCGACTCTCCATCCCCCCCTCCTCCAGTTGTAGAAGAAGCTTCAGGGGATTTGTCTTGGCCTCCTGGATGACTGCTGCTCTGGTAGCTTTACTTGTGGCTTCGGTTGTGAAGACGTCAGGCACTGGGGAATCAGTCAGAATGGTGCTGGAAAGACCCAGTTCCTATCGGGACGCGTCTTGTGTTTATTATGATGAAGCATTCAATGAGGGGTCATGTTCGCAGTGGGGCAGGCGTGCCAGTGCAAGCTATAGTGGACAATTGAATCCTGGCCTGTCTGCGAAACTCTGCATTACGTAACCATGATGGCTCAAGATTGGACCTGCAGTGTCAGCGCTCGGATCTCCCCTTGAAGGCGGAACCGACAGCGCTCGGCGAGCCGCGCGGTACAGCCTCACTGTCCTGTTAACCTCGCCATTCGTTCTCATCTGGCAGTGCAGCTGGAACATCAACTTGGTAGCGGAGCAGGCTTGATTCACTTGTTGTCGACGACATGGCGCAGCCGTTCCCCTCGTGCGCCCAGCAGCTCATGTCTAACCGCAGGGTACCGCCCTCGAGAGATCTGGCGCGCGGGCGCGTACACCTTCCGGGAACAGGACATCTTTTTCCTCGAAGAAGGGATCTGAGCATGGGCCTGCAGTTTCTTGCTGGCGCCATGTTCCCCGCCGACGGCGCGCAACCAGCGCCAGCAGGCCAGCGGCAGCGACGGGTGGAACCCACGGGTGACGGGCACCGGGCGAAGAGCGACCTCGGCCTCAAGGGAGACAGCCGCGGGCTGCAGGTGTTCATGCTCAAATCCCTTTTCCAGCTAGGCTTGTTCAGGCGCGACGTCGAGGGAGTGGTGTTTTACGGCCTGCTCGTGGACGGGAGCTTCCGAGAGTTTATGCAGATGGGCGCCAAAGGAGTGCGATACAACGATGCCATCACCGAAGCGGCGGGCAAAGGACACAACCACCGTCCTCCCTTTTTCTGGGTCTCCGGCGGCCTGCTGACCAAACTACCTCAGCGCAAAGAAGCCGTCGCAGCGGTCAGCGCCAAGAGACTGCTGGAATTACGCCAGATGGTTGAGAATCTGGAAATGGCCAAGAAATGTGTCATGATCAGGTTTTGCAGCATGGGTCGATGCCACGATGCCAACAAACGCAAGCCGACGCCCAAGCTTCACCCCGAGATACGCTCGTGCATCGTCGATGCGCTGGTCCGGTCGGGAACGCCAGCGACCCGCGTGGGGAAGGGGCTACAGGCGTGCCTAGAGGTTTTCACGAACGAGTGCGAATATTGCTCATCGCGGCCTCGGGAACATCGAGCCCATCTCACTCGGCATGAATGCCTTCATGTCTGACCCCCTGCGGGGTAGTCTGCACCGTCGGGGAGGGCAGTTGGCTGACATTTATCTCACCAAGGGGCGGTGATGATGGCGCATCTACAAGGCATGTTGCAATTTGTACACAACCAGACTGGGCTGCAATTGGGAATGGACTTTCATCCCTTGGCTGCAGTTAGCCCTACGCCGGTCACTATCCCGATGCCTTCTATTATTTCGGCTTGCTCCTCTACTGCACTGAGGCTCTGGGCACCTTCCGCCACGCCTACTGCTCCGAGGCCCTGTGCTTCGTCGGCTCCCTCTCCTGCTCCGAGGCCCTCTGCTCCTTCGGCTCCCTCGACCGCTTCGAGACCTTCCTCTACTGCTCCGAGGCTCTCTACACTCTACGCCTTCCACCACGGCTAGTGTTCCGAGGCCTTCGACTTCTTCGGCCCCCTCGACCGCCCCGATGCCCTCTGCGCCTTCGGCCGCGCTTGCGGCCCCAGCAGCTTCGGCGACGCCTTCGAGGCTGCCGCCCCCGAGGGCCAATGCTCCGTCGACTTCTAAATGGAGGGGTCAGCGCCTTGAGGCCCCCGGTTCAGTTTGCGTTGGCATGTGGAAAAAAGCTGCACTTTCTCTGGGGGGGGGCGCGATTTTTTGCAATCTTTACAGCGGCGCGCGCATGGCAATATTCGCGATGGATGAATGCGAGCAATGAGTAGATCCCCCATCTTCCTCTTCGAGGCTTTCTGTGCCCTCCGCGTGCCCTTGAGTCACTCCTCCCTCGTTGTCGCGTTGTCCTCCGCTACTTCTCGTTGGGCCCTTTCTCGGGCGGCGCGTCCCCTTGGCGGTCCTCGGGGCGAGGCGCCAGCTTTCGTCGATGCCCCGAGAACTCCGAGAGCCCCCTCGCCGCTAGCTTTAGTTGCCCCCACGTTTTTTCCTCCGAGCCCGCCGTGGCAGCGCGCGGCAAGCAGGGGGATGGGCGCCCTGGAGTTCCGTTCCGTTCCGCCCCCGCTTGCCGCTCCGCCTTCAAGGGCAGGGCGTGGGGGGGGGGCCAGTGGCAGGCAGCGCGCGCGCGCTCCGCGTCCTTTCTTGCTCGAGCGCTGTCGGAGCTGCCGGGCAGGACCGACGCCAGATGGAGATTTTTTCGTTCCGCAGGTTGAATTGCGCAGCGTGCGATTTTGATCAAGTATAGTTCCCAACCATCCTGTGGTGTTGGGTCCTCGTTTTGAAGAGACGGCGCCCCGCGTTCCTCACCTCCTCCTCCCACCCCCCTCCCTCCTCCCATCATCATCATCATCATCATCATCATCATCATCGCCACCGATTTCGGCACACCCCTCACACGTCTCGTGGCCCCATAGGGAGCTCCACCGAAGGCCCCAGTGGCAGGGTTCGCATGCCTCCCCACCACCCATTTCGGCACACCCCTCACACGTTTCGTGGCCCCATAGGGAGCTCCACCGAAGGCCCCAGTGGCAGGGTTCGCATGCCTCCCCACCACCCATTTCGGCACACCCCTCACACCCATTTTGGCACACACCCTGGTCACATTCGTGGCCCCATAGGGAGCTCCACCGAAGGCCCCAGTGGCAGGGTTCGCATGCCTCCCCACCACCATTTCGGCACACCCCTCACACGTTTCGTGGCCCCATAGGGAGCTCCACCGAAGGCCCCAGTGGCAGGGTTCGCATGCCTCCCCACCACCCATTTCGGCACACCCCTCACACGTTTCGTGGCCCCATAGGGAGCTCCACCGAAGGCCCCAGTGGCAGGGTTCGCATGCCTCCCCACCACCCATTTCGGCACACCCCTCACACGTTTCGTGGCCCCATAGGGAGCTCCACCCCCCCATCCCCACCACCCATTTCGGCACACCCCTTTCGTGGTGGCCCCAGTGGCCGCCTTCGGCACACCCCTCACATTTCGTTAGGGGCCCCCATAAGGAGCTCCACCGAAGGCCCCAGTGGCAAGGTTCGCATGCCTCCCCACCACCGATTTCGGCACACCCCTCACACGTTTCGTGGTTCCATAGGGAGCTCCACCGAAGGCCCCAGTGGCAGGGTTCGCATGCCTCCCCACCACCCATTTCGGCACACCCCTCACACGTTTCGTGGCCCCATAAGGAGCTCCACCGAAGGCCCCAGTGGCTGCGTTCGCATGCCTCCCCACTACCCATTTCGGCACGCCCCTCACACGTTTCGTGGCTCCATAGGGAGCCCCACCGAAGGCCCAAGTGGCAGGGTTCGCATGCCTCCCCACTACCCATTTCGGCACACCCTTCACACGTTTCGTGGCACCATAGGGAGCTCCACCGAAGGCCCCAGTGGCAAGGTTCGCATGCCTCCCCACTACCCATTTCGGCACACCCCTCGCACGTTTCGTGGCCCCATTTTGATTTCCACTGAATGCCCCAGTGACTGGGTTCGCATGCGCCCCCACACCCATTTCGGCACACCCCTCACACGTTTCGTGGCACCATAGGGAGCTCCACCGAAGGCCCCAGTGGCTGCGTTCGCATGCCGCTCCCGCACCAATTTCGGCACACCCCTCACACGTTTCGTGGCCCCACAGGGAGCTCTACCGAAGGCCCCAGTGGTTGCGTTCGCATGCCGCCCCCACACCAACTTCGGTGCACCCCTCACGCGTTTCGTGGCCCCATAAGGAGCTCCACCGAAGGCCCCAGTGGCAACGTTCGCATGCCGCCCCCACGCCCATTTCGGCACACGGTTCGTGGCCCCATAGGGAGATCCACCGAAGACGGTACCCACACCAGCATTACTCACAATTGCATATGGTTGGGTCTTTCGCAACGCTCATTTTTTGCCCAACCATCCTGTGGTGTTGGGTCCTCGTTTTGAAGAGACGGCGCCCCGCCTTCCTCACCTCCTCCTCCTTCCCCCCCCCCTCCCTCCTCCCATCATCATCATCATCATCATCATCATCGCCATCATCATCATCATCACCACCGATTTCGGCACACCCCTCACACGTTTCGTGGCCCCATCGGGAGCTCCACCGAAGGCCCCAGTGGCAGGGTTCGCATGCCTCCCCACCACCCATTTCGGTACACCCTTCACACGTTTCGTGGCCCCATAGGGCGGGGCGCTCCACCGAAGGCCCCAGTGGCTGCGTTCGCATGCCTCCCCACCACCCATTTCGGCACACCCCTCGCATGCCTCCCCACCACCCATTTCGGCACACCCCTCACACGTTTCGTGGCCCCATAGGGAGCTCCACCGAAGGCCCCAGTGGCAGGGTTCGCATGCCTCCCCACCACCCATTTCGGCACACCCCTCAACGTTTCGTGGCCCCATAGGGAGCTCCACCGAAGGCCCCAGTGGCTTGGTTCGTATGCCTCCCCACCACCGATTTCGGCACACCCCTCACACGTTTCGTGGCCCCATAGGGAGCTCCACCGAAGGCCCCAGTGGCTTGGTTCGTATGCCTCCCCAACACCGATTTCGGCACATCCCTCGCAAGTTTCGTGGCCCCATGGGGATTTCCACTGAAGGCCCCAGCGACTGGGTTCGCATGCGCCCCCGCACCCATTTCGGCACACCCCTCACACGTTTCGTGGCCCCATAGGGAGCTCCACCGAAGGCCCCAGTGGCTGCGTTCGCATGCCGCCCCCACACCAATTTCGGCACACCCCTCACACGTTTCGTGGCTCCATAGGGAGCTCCACCGAAGGCCCCAGTGGCTGCGTTCGCATGCCTCCCCACCACACATTTCGGCACACCCCTCGCACGTTTCGTGGCCCCATAAGGAGCTCCACCGAAGGCCCTAGTGGCAACGTTCGCATGCCGCCCCCACACCCATTTCGGCACACCCCTCAAACGGTTCGTGGCCCCATCGGGAGATCCACCGCAGACGGTACTCACACCAGCAGTATTCACAACTGCATATGGTTGGGTCCTTCGCCAGGCTATTTGTTCCCCCCTCTCTCTCTCTCTCTCTCTTTCTTTCTCTCTCTCTCTCTCTCTCTCTCTCTCTCTCTCTCTCTCTTATCTCCCTCTCTTCCGGGATATTCTGATATTCTGACCTGGGCAATCGTGAGTTCGCGCGCTGCGGCGTTGCCGGCCTCGACGGGGTCGTCGACCGCTCGCGCGCTGGCGCGCAGGTCGCGCGCGTCTTCGCGAGCGCTGATGTCATCTTGGAAGAAGAAGAAGAAGAAAGAGGGGGAAAGGTGCAGCAGGAGGGAAGGACGCTTGTCCGTTCGCAGCTGGCACAGCCTCCAATCTCGAGAAGCACGGTGCCGCCCAGGCCCTATCATCCGCGGTGGCAGCCGCGCGTGCCAGCGGCAGAACTTGGTCGCCGTCCTTAGAGAGGGAGGGGTGCTAATCCAGGGTAGGGGTTCGAGATGTCATGTCACGGCCGCATCGACGGAACTGCGCGAACGACAACAGGGGCTGGCCATCGTTCAGCGGCTTGGCGGCATGGCCTGGGACCTTGGCGGCGGGCAGGGGCGATGGGGCACAAGCTATAATCAAATCGAAACCGGTGTGATTAAAGTGTTGCTGAATAGATGGAAATAGCGGGTGACATTCAGGCGGGGGCGGTTGCGAGAGCATCGGCAACGCTGTGACTATGTTCGTGAAAGTCAGAGCACTAGCAGCAGGCATTGCGTTGGCTGTTCGTGGTTTGGAAATGCCTGTTCCGGTGCTCGGATGGGTCTTCTGGAGGCTCTGCGCGAGCACCTCGCGCTGCGTGGCCTCTCGTGCTGCTGGCAAAGGGCGGTCGACTGCCAGTGGTTGGTGATCATTTCAGGCAGTCATCAACGGGGCTCAGATCGCGCCCGCACCTGCCCTCGCGATGTATTTGATGACCTCCGTAAACATGGTTATCCGCATCGCCGCGCGGACAGCGGCAGTCAGAACCATTGGCAATCTGGGTCGCAGCCGGGGATACGAGACCCGAGCTTGCCGGAATTTTGGTTTGCCTCCGTTTCTTTGACGATTTGGCGTTTATTCTGACGGTCGGTCAACGCGGGGTGTTTTGAAGCGGGCGTTCGCGTCATCAGTCAGATTGGGTTCCGCGATCTCTTTGGCGGCCTCGCCGGGCCGACTCGGGCCCCCCGAGCGCGAGTTTTGCGTCTCCCCGACAGGGGCGGCGCCACTGTCGGGGCGCCGCCGCCCCGTTGGTGACCAGAACGTCCACGTCCTGGGGCGGTGGCGAACCAGCGTCAGTATAACGCCTGCGTGCGGACGGACATGTCTGGCGCGCGTGTCCAATCGCGGCCCCTTGCCTCTGCGGCGGCGACGAAGATGGCGACGGCGACGCAGACGGCGACCAGGTTGGCGCCTTCCAGATGATTGCTGACGCTCGAGAACTACTTCGGCGGCCGCGCCAGCTACGACTGCGGCTCCCTCGGCGAAGACCGCCCCTTTATGACGCGTCGCTTCTGCTGCCTCGCCCGGGCCCCCGCGCGCCAGTTGCTCCGCGGAGGCGCGGGCGAAGGTCGGCGCGGGCGACGATCTGTGCGAGAGCAGCGCGGCCATGCGCCCCTCCTTTGCCGGGCTGGCGATGCCGGGGGCGAGCGCTGCTGCCTGGCGCGCGCGCTCGGCCCCGCGAGCCCGCGCGGCGCGGGCGGCGTTGCCGTGGAACGTCGCGGGCGCGACGGCGAGCGTCGCTTCACCGCCGCGCGCTTGGCCCCTTGCGCGGGCAATGGCAACGGCGAGGGCCGGCCTTTCCAGACGGCGGCGGGCGGGGGGTGGGGCGCGGCGCAGGCGCTCGGGCGTTGCAGGTGAAACTAGAGCACTTTCATCGTCTCAGCGGCATCCCATGGATCGCACTGGCGCGCCGGCTGGTGCCGCCTGGCTCGCCGAGGCAATTTTCGTCGCTATGTGGGAGCTGGCGGCCCATGCTGTGGCATCGTCCTGGCGGTCTCATGCGCGAGCGCGACCGAGCCGATGAGATATCTCCAGCAGCGTTGCTCCACGGCCAGACTCAGGGATCCGTTCATGGCGGCGCCGAGGCGACGCCATTTCAATTGACGTCGAGCGCCAGTGGTTGGTGATCATTTCAGGCAGTCATCAACGTGGCTCAGAGCGCGCCCGCACCTGCCCTCGCGATGTATATGATGACCTCCGTAAACATGGTTATCTGCATTGCCGCGCGGACAGCGGCAGCCATAATCATCGGCAATCTGGGTCGCAGCCGGGGAAACGAGACCCGAGCTTGCCGGAACTATGGCTTGCCTCCGCTTCTTTGACGACTTGGCGTTCATTCTGACGGTCGGTCAACGCGGGGTGTTTTGTTGCGGGCGGTCGCGTCATCAGTCAGATTGGGTTCCGCGATCTCCTTGGCGGCCTCGCCGGGCCGACTCAGGCCCCCCGAGCGCGAGTCTTGCGTCTCCCCGACAGGGGCGGCGCAGTTGTCGGGGCGCCGCCACCCCGTTGGTGACCAGAACGTACGTCCTGGGGCGGTGGCGAACTAGCGTTAGCATGACGCCTGCGTGCGGACGAACACCGCTGGCGCGAGTGTCCAACCGCGGCCCCTTGCCCCTGCGGCGGCGACGAAGATGAAGACGACGGCGACGCAGACGGCGACCAGGCTGGCGCCTTCCAGACGAACTGACGCTCGAGAACTACTTCGGTGGCCGCGCCAGCTACGACTGCGACTCCCCCCGCGGAGACCGCTTCTGTATGCGGCGTCGCTTCCGCTGCCTCGCCAGGGCCCCCGCCCGCCAGTTGCTCCGCGCTGGCGCGGGCGAAGGGCGGCGCGGGCGACGATGGGGGCAAGAGCAGCGCGGCCATGCGCCCCTCCTTTGCCGGCGACAAGGGGGGCGGCAAGGGGTCCAGCCAGCGCGGCGACGGCGGGGGCGAGCGCCGCTGCCTGGCGCGCGCGCCCGGCCCCGCGAGCCCGCGCGGCGCGGGCGGCGTCGCCGCGGGACGTCGCGGGCGCGACGGCGAGCGTCGCTTTGCCGCCGCGCGCCCGGCCCTTTGCGCGGGCAGTGGCAGCGACGAAGGCCGGCCGTTCCAGACGGCCGCGGGCGGAGAGTGGGGCGCGGCGCAGGCGCTCGGGCGTTGCAGTTGATGTTAGAGCACTTTCAATGTTTCAGCGGCCTCGTGTGGATCGCGCTGGCGCGCCGGTTGGGGCCGCCTGACTCGCCGAGGCAATGCTGGAGCTGGCGGGCCACGCTGCGGCGTCGTCCTGGCGGTCTCATGCGCGAGCGCGACCGAGCCGATGAGATTGCCCCGGCAGCGTTGCTCCACGGCCAGACCCAGGGATCCGTTCATGGCTGCGCCGAGGCGACGCCATTTCAACTGACGTCGAGCGCCAGCTACTTTCCCCCAGCGGAATATCGACCAGCCAGGAGTTGACGCTGCGACTTGCGACCGGATTCACCTGGCCGCGCGAAGAACAAGTGCGGCGAGGCCCCGCCAGCCCAGATGCTTGCGCCAGCTCGCGGGCGACGAGTGGAGTGACGGCGCGACGGCAGTCTCCAAACGACATGGCAGGCAAGGTCCACAATTGCGGCGTCTTGAAAACGAACTGGAGGTCGGCGGCGAGGGCTCCAGGTCTGTCTCAGCGCGCCGAGGTCACGCGCGATCGCGATCTCATCATCGAGGGTGGCCACTCGGCGACCTGCGACGCCCCGCCGCCGCCCAATTCTGGCACGCCCGCGCTGCTGGGGCGCGGCCCCCTGAAGGTGCTTGCTGGGCCAGCGCTACCGCCTGGAAGCGAGCCATGCTGGACATCTCAGTCTGCCTTGCGATGTCTTCGCCTCGGCTGGATCTTCGCCTGCGATTGCCGCGTCAGCGGGCAGCCCGAGGCCATCCGCGTGCAGTTCGGTGCCCGGCAGTTCCCCGTCCTCCAGATGAGGCGCGCTGAACCGAATCTCAAGACTTCGCAATTCGCAACCGCGGGGGTGGCGATGGCGATGGCAGGCCGCCATCAGCGCGGGTAGTCGATGACCATCAACACCCGCGACAACAGGCGCTCAACGGACGCGTCTGCGATGCGTCGCGCGCCGGCGACGCCGCGAAGTACTTGGGCAGAAGAGGGGCGCTGGGCAGAAGTATTGCAAGGACACCGTCCGCACTTGTCCTTGATATCTCTCGCGGGGCGCGGCGGCGCGAGATGCAGTCGGGGCGACGGGGGGCCGAGGCGCTCGAGGTTCGCGTCGCGCGAGCCCAATCTGCAGAACTGCGGCAATCCGTCATCGCGTCGGACTCGCTGTCGAACGCCTGGCGCGCGGTTGAGATGGCCGAGCTGACCGGCGAGCCGAAGTAGCGCGGCGGGCTCGCGCGATCGCGCCATCTGGAGTTTGTCGACGGGCGCGGCAGGCCCGCAGCTTCAGCTATGCGGACCGTCAGCGACCAGATGTCAGGCTTCGCCGGCTCGGAGCGCTGCGGCGGACATCCTGCGGCATGCCGCGTCACCCGCCGACAAAGGACATATCGTCCCATCTTCTGGGCTGGGGGCATCAGCGCTGGTTGTCTGTCTCATCGCATGGTCTCGCTTGTCCGGTTCCCATGGGGGCGCCGAGCAGGATCGAAGGCCCGCTCGCGCAAACTTCGAACCGACTGCTGGTGCCCCGTCGGGACTGGCAGCATTTGGCGAGTCGCCGATCCGAGTAAGACATGCAATGTCGACGGCGGCAGCGTGGAATTACGTTGGCAGACGAGGCGAGCGGCTCAGGCTGCAAGGTGGGATGGCTCACTCAGAGTTATACTACGCAACGGCGAATGCGAGACCAGGGACGAGAAGTAAAACGCAAGCCGCAGACGGCGGATGGGGCACTTCGACGACTGCGGCGGCGACTTTCGCCTTCTACTCGCCCTTGATGGCCGCGAAGGTTGTGGCACGGCGCTGCGCGAGTAGGACGTTTGCGACGAGCAGCTATTTCTTGTTGCGAAGGCCGCGCGGCCGGTGCCGCCGACCTTGGAAGACGACGCCCGCGATGAAGGTGGCAGCCGGAGGCATTCAAGCACGAGGGGGAGGAGGAGCGGGAGGAATACGCGAGGAGGAGGAGGAGGAAAACGCGAGGAGGAGGAGGTGGAGGAGGACGATGACGACGACGACGACGACGACGACGACGACGACGACGAGGGCGGCGACGACGACGACGACGAGGGCGGCGGCGGCGGCGACAGCGGCGGCGGCAGCGGCGGTTTCGACGACGAGGACGACGACGACGACGACGGCGGCGGCGGCGGCGGCGGTAGCCGCGGCGGCGTCGGCGGCGGCAGCGGCAGGGGGCGGCGACGGGCGGCGGCGGCGGCGTTGGCGGCTGACGGCGTTGGCGGCGCCGCCTGGCGGCTACTTGGGCGTCTTGGACAGATGATTCGGCGATTCGGCGCCCTCTGGGGCCGTCTTGGCGGCTTCTCGGGGCACTCTTGGCCCGTTTGACGCTGTTCTAGGTCCCAGGATTTCATTTTCGTATAGGGCGGCGCCGCCCCCCTCCCCGGCGAGGAACGGATCATAGGGAAGACCCCCCCCGAGGAGGAGGGGGGTGGGAGGGGGGGGGGGGGGCGAAGAGGGGGGCGGAGGACACTCCGCGCATGTTCGGGATGGGCAAAACAATCAGAAAAGTAGGCCAGTGGGGGGGGGGCGCATCTGGGTGGCGCCCCCCCCCGGGACCCTACCAGGGGCCCCCCCCCAGGACCCGCCCCCGGGCCCGGCGGGGGGCAGGGGCCGAAGGGAAGGGGCTTCCCTTCGATTCAATTACGGTGGAGCTCATTTTCGTTGAGGGTGGCGCGGTAGCTCGTAGGTCATTTTCGCTAAGGGCGGCGCGTCGAGAACGACGCGTCTTCCACGCGCCGACAGGGTCGGCGGATTTTGGCATTGGGGGTTCCGAGGCGGCGATAGATCACGGCGCCGAGCAACGCATCAAGCACCGCAACATCGGTAGTATGATGGCCACCACTCAACACAATTTAGCCGACAGGCAGTGCGACGACGTGGCCGAGTTGTTCGGCCGCGGTGCGGCCGCGATGCCTCTTCAGGCTCGGATGTCGTGGTGGGCCCGGATTCGACGGCATTCGCAGCTGCGATCTCATGGCCGGCGCTGGCTGGTGGGAGCTAGATCGCTATATGGGCGATGGTCGGCTGAGGGCTGTCCTGATCAGCCCCCCCTCCCAGCGCGGGATTCAAGTGGATTTCGGCGCCCAACGTGGCCATCAACCACAGTGGGCGGGCCCGCAGACGGAGGGCATCACTGCGACTGGCCAAAATCGCGGCATGGGTCGCGAGGAAGCTCGCCCCGATTTGTCAACGTGGACGAGCGGAAGCACATCTACGAAGTGCGCCGCCCAGCGATCGCGCAAGTCGACCTGCGCTTCGCCCGCAAGGTCGGGCGCATGGGCCCCCCTATATTCAGGGCCTCGGAGATTTGCGCTTCCTCCAGGCAGCCTGTCGCGGACGATTGGAAGTTTCGGTGCGACGGCGGTCGCCCGCGCGCGCTGCTCTGCCATCGGCGTCGCATCTGTCGCAAGCGGGGCAAGTTGCGCATGGACGGCCCAGGGCATCCCGCGCATTGGGTCGTCGGTGTTTGCAGGGAGCTGGCCGCGTCGATCGCGCCACTTGCGGGAGCTCAGCATGCGCCGCGCCGTTGCGCTGGACGGGCCCGCCCCGCCCCCCAGGGCGGCGCCGTGGCGAGCGGCGGAGGGGGCGTCGCCGCGGCCGACGCGAGGAAAGGCTTTTTCGAGCCACAGCTTCCTCGGCCACCTCGCCGAGCAGCGCGGAGGGCTACGACGTGCGTTGGACGCGATCGACACCGACCCTGAGAACATCCATCTCACGACCGCGGAGAGAGCTGCCGATGCAGGAATGCGGCGCCGATTGCCCTGCGATGCCCGGCGCGCCGATCTGGCCAGGGGGCGAGCGACCGAAGGCGCGCGTGGATTAACGGAAGAGCGCCTCGTGGGAATGATGTCCCAGCGCGACGCCCGCGCTTCTGCGTCAGCAGGAGCGGCTCCTCGAGACTGGCGACCTCGGCGGCCCGCCGTATCTGCTGAGCCAACTGTGGCGCTGTCAACGGGAGCACCTCGGGCTGATTGCCTAGATGCTGGTTTGGCGCCGCCTCGGGCATGACTGCCGGCTGCCAATGCTCGGCCGGCCGCGGGCGGGCGGCCGGCCGCGGGCGGGCAGCCCGCGGCCGCTGCGCCAGCGCCGCGACGGGGGCGCGGGCGTCGACGCGGGCGCCCTTCTTCGCGCGACGCCTGCGCGCGCGATTCCCGCGCGCGCCGGCGGGGCCGCTGGCGGGGTTGCCGCGCAAGGCCAGGCTCGCCCTCAGCGCCTGTGAAGCACCCGTGCGACGCGCGCAATTTATGTCGCCTATAGACACGGTCAGGGCGCCAATGCGTTCACAGGCGCAATTTTGGCGACATGATGCGGCGATATCATCCCGTTTATCGGTGAGATCGATGCGTCGGGATGCAACGCGACAGGATGCGGCGATTGGCGGCGGGAGACCCCGTTCATCGTTGAGACCATGGCCTCTCGTCTGATCGACCAGGCTACGCGATGGAGCGCGCCGCGCATCATCCTGAGCCTTACACGGAGCAGAGACGCTTCTGTGGCTCGACCGTTGGGGCATCGAGATGAAGGCCAAGGACGAGGGATCGCCCGCGCTGCTTGTGGAGAGACATCGCGACATTTCCAGCATGCTCATTCAGGGGGCTCGGAAGCAGCTCCACGAGGTGGGCGCGGAAATACCATTCGGGGTCGTCATTGCCGAGTCAGGAGTGTTGCTGGCTTCAGTTCCTGCCGGGCAGTCTACGGAAGGGTATTTCCAGTGCTCGCAGAGTTCGAGGCGGTGAGTGACTTCCAGCTGGGCGACGCCCTTGCAGAAATCCCGAGTATCTCCCGATGCCGTTTCCGCCTGCGCGAGGTGGCCACGCAGTCGGTGATCGAGATGACGGCGCAGGACGGGCTGAAGCGAGCTATGCGATCCAAGACGCAACAACCATCCGAATGTTACGAGGCTCAACGCTGGCGGCCATGTGGACTGGCAAGGACTTGTGGCCGTGGTGCAAGTGGGGCCGCCGGTGCTGATGAAGTGGCTGAGCCGTGTCTCGCAGCGTCGGTCTCAGGACCTGCGACGAGGTCCGGCATGCGCAAGGATGCTCTCGACGAGCATATTTCTCGCAGGGCTTCACCGACCCCGCGTGCGCGGTCATGCGTTCCGCCGACCACCTAGGGCGCAGCAGCGTTCGGGGTTGGACGGTCGACAGCAATTCGATGCGAGGGCAGGCTCGAGAAGATTGGTGGAGTTCAGCGCGCGACTTCTAATTGGGCGGGCGCGTCGGGGGCCGGCCGCGGCGCGCCGATTTTGGAAGACGTGGTCGGGTATGACCACGGCGCCCTTTTGTGGCGGGCGCGCGAACAGCCCCAGCTGTCGAGCTACATCGGGGCGGTAGGCTGGGCGCAGCTCCGACTGGCCGAGATCTTCGGGCGAAGTCAGCGGGGCAAGGTCCGTCTCGCGCAGTCCATTTTGACCGACCCCGAGGCCGTGCAACCACTCTGCGAAGACAGGAACCCGACGTGCCGCATCTGGGTGAACCAAGGCTCGGGCGCCTACCTGCCTAAGGCGCAACGTTGCGAGGTGCCGGAGCTGCCGGCTCCATGACCGCGCCAGGGGCGTCAGGAGAGGGCGGGGGGGCGGGGGGGAAAGACGCCAGACAGCGGCGCGCCCAGCGCGCCAAGCAACGGGGGCAGGAGGAGTCAGTCGCGGGCAGCTGGTCCGGGCAAAGGGATTATTCGGCAAAGAGCCCCCGCGATGACGTAGCGACAGATATCGACGAGGAAGGCTGCCAGTCCAGCGCCGCCGCCACTGGCGCCGCCCCGGGCGCTGCCCATTCCCGCGGAGCAGAGACACGCTCCGCATCATATATATATATATACAGAGAGAGATAGAGAGAGAGAGAGAGAGAGAGAGAGAGAGAGGGAGACAGAAAGAGAGGGAGAGAGAGAGAGAGAGAGAGAAATAATGAAACATGAATGAAGACAGAGAGGCGAGGGAGAGGTATAACAACAACAAATCATCGAGATCGCGATCGCGCTTAAGGAGCGAGGGCTGCGACTGGCCCGACAACCGCAGCACCTGCAGCGGCGCCGACGCTGGCGCTCGTGGCATCATCAACCTTAACATTTTCATCCTCGGCTTTAGCTTCCTGTTCAGCAGCCCATATGCGGGAGTTTCACGAACTACCCGCTATTCCTGACGACGACAGCGACGGTACGGATGAGTGTCCAGCATATCTTGGCGCTAAATTTCTGAGCGCACGAGCGACTCTGCCGTCCTTGGATTTAGAGCGCGCTCAGAAGGATTACTTCTTCGCGTTCCCAGGCGCGGTCCACGCTTCGCACGCGCCGTCCGACGCCCCGGCAGCGACGGCGGACGACAACGTGGAGATCGCCGTCGGAGCCCCGTTTTGGAAGTGGGTTTCTCCAGTGCTTGAGTTTGTCAGTCGGCCGCGACTCGACGCGATCTGCGCGGGCAGGATCAACGCGCCGGGCAAGCGGCTTGCGGCCGAGCGCGAGATGAACGTCTGGGCGCTGGGCGAGTCACGAGAGCGCGAGATCGACGCGGCAGTGGCCACGACAGTCGAATCCCAGCACTGCGTCAGTTTTGGAGGCCTCATGCGCGGCCATGAAGATCAGGCTAGTAACAGCACTGTCTCGCGCTGCGTGCTCAAGTGGAAGCTGGCCAACGGCGCGCGCCAGATTAACGGGGCAGATGGTCCAATATCTGCAGGGCAAGCAGGGTTCGGACCTCTCCGCGTGAACCGGCGCTACGGGCAAGGGGGTGGCAAAGCGTTGTCAACGCTGTCGTGGCCTGGCGTAAGCGGTGGCTTCCCCCGGAAAAAATCGGAAAGTGTTTCCCGCGAAGGTTGACCTGCGAGCAAGTGGCCGCGATTGATGCCGAAGTCGTCAGGCAAGGGCAGTTTTCATGGCGCCTGGCTCGATTTCACTTCGTGAGCACCATGAGGACATCCATCCGTTGGTGGAGGTACTTTCCGCTTTGCGGCGTGGATCTGGATGGACAGACGCGCGGCGGCTGTGGCAGATAATGCTGAAGTGTTCTTGAAGACGGGCGCCAGACCACTGCCCAGTGACCTGCAGTGATCTGTGTATCGCGGTGGCATTGGATAGCTTCAACTCATTCTGTTGGCATGCGTCGACGATCTCATGGGCGGCGGCAGCGAGACGCCGTGCGAGAGGGCATCGGCGGCGCTCGAGCGCGAGTTTGGCAAGCTCAAGCATTCGCGCGACAAGTTCGAGCGCGTGGGTGCGATGCGCGAGCAGGACCCCGAGACGTTTGGTAGCTGGACGCACCGGCACCGCTATGCGCAGAAACTTCGGCTTCTGAGACAGAACATGTACGCGATGGCGCAGGGCGAGGAGACGTGCAGCACATAAACGCATGCGGTATGTATGTCGCTGCTGGGTGGGACGGCATGGCTTACGCAGGCGATGCCACCGATCGCTATCTACATCTCCTACTATTGTGTCTAGCGAAACGTCCCGTGGCCCTGGGTGTCAAGAAGATAAGCGACTATTTGCCTCCATCGAGGCGAGCCCCGCGAATCTGGGCAGTCTTCGGCTCGCGGCGCTGAACCCGCTCGCGCTCGAGACGCGGTTGGCAGTTGTCCTCCGTTACAGCCTGCCAGGCCCAGGAGATCGACGGACTGGCAATGCGAGGTTGCCTTGCCATGCTGATAGACATCGACTCGGATGCGCTAGTGACCGGCCAGTTTTTTTGGTTGGTGGATTTCTCAAGTTCTCCGCCGCCTCTTGCGGTGCGAGTGGCGAGCAGGGGTTTTGCTGTGTTCCTGCTCGTTAACATGTGTCACGTGTGCGGAGCTACACCATCAATCCAGTGTTGCAAGGTGGTGGTGTTCGACTGGTGCAGCAAGGCGCAGGCGCAAGTTTCGCGCTCCACGTGTGTGGTGGCACTTCGCGCGCAAGTGGCCGCTCCGAGCGCTGGCTTTCGCGGAGGTGACGCGCGGGGCTACAACGCCGAGGTGCATGGCATACATTCAGGAGGCACGCCCGTTTGTTCTCGAGACGGACAGTCATGCGGACGCGAGAGGAGTATTCGACGCAGTCGAAGCGGACGCATTGAGCGTGAGCCACGGCCAGGGGATGTGTTTACATGCTACCGCGACCAGAGATCTGCTGCACAACGGACAGTTGCAGCGACTGTAATGGCTGGACACCGTGGACATGGTTGGAGACGGCTTGACGACAGTCGACAGTGGCGATCGACAGGGGGACGCTCATCTAGCTGGGCCTGGCGAGCGAGTTGCCGTTCTCCGGGGCCCAGGTCGTCGGGTACACGGGCGTGCAGACGAACGGCTGGACGGGTTGCTAGGCCTGTCTGTCTGCGTCTGGCTGTCAGACCGCAGCCCCGACGGGGCCGCCGACGGGCGCCCCGCCGATTTGCATTCACAGCCGGCTGTGGAGGCGCGGAGCGCTTGCTTGCCGCCCCGCCCCGACGGAAACGGTGCACGGGGGAAGCCAGAGGGTAGCAGAACGTGTTCTGCATCCGTTTTGGCTCAAGCCTTCTCGGAGCTGCCACTGATTTGCTACATTGATGCTTGTCCAGCAGGTAGTCAGAGTGCACAGCGTGCGATCATGATCAGGTTTCGGCTGTTTTGTTTCCTTTCTGGGTACCCTGGCGTCACATGCTGTCAACCATGCTTTGACCCTCCGTGCCTCTCTCCTGCTCCCTCTCCCTCCACCCCCCGCCCGGCGCCCCGAGGAAAATCATGGGGATTACCCAGGACATTGCTGGCCGTGCCACGCCGTTCCCCTTCTGATGCCTCCCGCCCCTTCCGCGCTGCGACTTCCCCTCGCCCATCCGCCGTCGTCGAGGATCGAGGCTCCAGGTTCGACGGTGCGTGTTCCTGGACGTTGGCGCTTTTTTGAATCTCCAGGGGCTTCCGAAGGCCTCCAGTCAAGGGAGGAAAACCACCCGGACCAGACAATTGGCGTTTACTGAACGGCCCTGGGCGTTTACTAAAAAAGCCTTGCCCTGTTCGATTCCTTCCTTGGGCGCGTTTGCTAAACGAATTCGCGTGTCGGGGTGGTTATCATGGGGTTGGATTTTTTGACTTCTATCCGGAGACCTCGGGGCGCCGTCGTTGGCACCTGTCGCGCACGCCGGGCGGGGAATGTTAAACGGTCGTCCTAGTCTCAGAGGCGACGATACGGGCAAATAGCCCAGGGAAGAGCAATACATGTATTCAGGTGCGCCGATAATCTATGTCTTCGAAAGGGCTCCCGGGCGAATGCGTGTAATGCTCGCCCCTGGGCTATTCGCCCTTATCGCCGCCGATAGTACGTCGTCCGTCGCCACCGCGGTCGTGGTCGTCCGTCGTCGTCGTCGTCGTCGTCGTGGTCCTCCTCCTGGTCTGCTGCCCGCGCTTCTTTCATTGGCCGAGCCGCGCCCTGTGTTGTCCGGCGGCGAGCAGAGGGCGACCAGGATCACGTCATTGCCCAGGACGTGTTTATATATAAAACATGCTATGGAGTTTTCGGAATCTCAGGGACGGCCATCGGCACGGTTGGGTCCGCCCCGAAGACCTGGTCGGAACGGGCTTCAGGACATGTCCGCGTGCTGATTTCGGCCGACCGATTTGGTTTGGGACTGTAATGGCTTCTGGCCGGTGCCGCCGATCCGTGGGGCTCTGGATTCGGTGATCTTGGAGTCGTCGGGGACGCTGATTGGGAGGGACGGCGCTCTTGGAGTCGTCGGGGACGCTTTTTGGAGCTGACGTGCCCTCCGTGGGGATGCCTGGAGCGGTCCCGGGGGAGGGTCCGGGGAGGGTTCGAGAGGGGAGGGTCCTGGGGGCGGTAGCGGCTAGATCTGAGGGGGGTCCCGGGGACTCCCCGAAACATTTTGGGGATGCGCAAATGCCAGATGGGGGACCGCCCCCCCCCCTTCCGGGGAGGGTTCCGAGGGGATGGTTTGGGATTTTTCTGCGGTCTTTTTGTGTTCATGGAGTTTTCGAGTTTTGGCGGGGGTCCGTCAGCTGTGCCATTTTGGGGGGGCTCTGGGGACACAAGAAAGCGGTCACCTCCAGACCGCTTGGTCGGCCCAGAAGCCAGTCAAGGCGCATGGTGCGCTGGGGAGCTCGTCCCCGCCACCTCCCCCCCTCTGACAGGATTGTGGACCCCAGGGGAGGGGGAAAGGATGAGGGAGACAGGTGAATGTCTCACACGCCTTGCCACCCCCAGCACGCGTGGGTCGGCGGGCTTGATTGGGAACCTTGCAGTCCTCCTGAGGTGCCCCGAGCTCCCAGCAGCTGATGCACGAATGCAGGAAGAGCGAGACCGCGAGCGCAAGCGGCGTGCCAAGTAGCAGGGATCGACGCACGTCCTCGCGACCGGCTCTGCTATTGCAGCACAGGGCAAGTGGGTGGGCCACGTCCCAAAACGACGTGCCTGAAATGCGGCAGCCAATCTCTCTCTCTCTCTCTCTCACACCATAATTTTAATAATAGTTTGAGGCAGCCCATGAGCACCCTGGCAACAAGCAAAAACAATACATACATGGCGAATGTGCTTACAGCTCGTCGTGCAGGCCTCCCGTGGCCCACGCCCAGCTGCAGCCTCGGACCCCTCCGCTCGCCGCCGAGCTCTGGGCCTGCTGGAGCCTGGGCCACTCCGAGTGGCGGCAGGCAGCGGCAGCGCCGTCGTAGGTGTACGGTTTTTGCCCCTCCTGGAGTCGGCGACTGCAGAAGGGTGCGGTCACGCCCGGGTGTGGTTTACGATCTGCGTCGGCTGGGTCGGGGAAGCGTAAGACTCGAGTAAGCCGGAACTCGGACTCGTCGACGTTTTTGGGGCCTCGTCATTCTTATGATGGCCCCGTCAGGCCAACCCAAGTCCCCCGTACTCGAGTCGTACGTCTCTCCGATGGGGGCTTGGGGGGCACCACGCTGCCCTCGTTGGGCCTCCTCTGGGCGCGGCGGAGAGCTCTGGTGAGGTCCTCGGCCGTACCCTGGGGCGCGGGCTTCAAGCCACACCCTGTGCAAGCCACACCAGCCTGGAACATATCCCTATCCCTATGCTGGGCACCTCCTCATCACGATGCCAATCTGAGGGATTCCCTTATTTTTTTGAGGGCGAATCCCTGAGATTGTCATCGCCTTTTGGCGTGTCAATCTTAGGGATAGGGATACGTTCGAGGCTGGTAAACATCCCTTGGAGTCGCCGATGGAGCTCCCAGGACGGTGCTGGGTAGGTCTGCCCCCGCAGGGCAGCTGTGCGTCTCTCGAGCTTACTGGCAGATCGGGCAGCGCCAGGGGGAGTCATCACCGGGGAGGGCACCACCTCCTCCTGGGAAGCGGGGCTCTGGGGTCGGGGCACGAGGAGGCTTCTGGCCGTTTGGGGTCGCTGTGGATTGATGTGGAGTGCTGCTGGGGGCACACTGTCTCAAGAAAGTAGCTGTTCCTCGAGGAAGTGGCGACGCCCCTAGTTAGTGGTAACCCCCTTGGCATTGCCCCCCCCCCGAATGGCAGCTGTGTGTCTGTTAAGCTTGCCGGTAGAGATGCGATCGGAGAAGGGTGAGATTGTGAGGGATGGTGAGGGGCGGGGAGTTGGGGTGACGGGTAAGTTGGAGTACATAAAGAAAAACGCATACACGTGAACGTTCGGAGCTCCGCGCGGATTTCTTGGGTCCGCGCGGGGACCTCCTGTTGGCGCCTCCAGCGCCACCCCTGGGGTCTCCGCGCCGATCCAAGAGATCCGCGTGGACCTCCAAAAGTTGATATGTTTCTGCGGTTGCTCGTTCCTCTAGGCCAGGGTCGGGGAGTTGGGGTGACGGCGAAGTGGGATGGGGGATCGTGAGGGGAGTTCTGTCCAGACGGGCGGCCCCCGCAGCGACGGAAGTTTGGCAGTCGTGCCTCGCGTCCGCAGCTCCCCTCCAGCGGCGTGCCATGGGCATAGCTTGCATCAGTTCGGACCAGCCGAGTACAGTCAACCCGCCTGGTAAGGATGGGCCACCTTCCAAAGAGTAGCCTTGCATCCTTTCCTCCGCGGTCCATCCTTTTGGCCGCGCCCCGCTCGGAAAGCCTCGAAATGGGCGTCCAAGGCCCTTGCATACCTATCGCGCATCCTGCATATATGGGCTGACTGCAGGAGCAGGAGGAGGACGAGGAGGAGGGAGAGCAGGAGGAGGAGGAGGAGGAAGAGGAGGAAGGGTATGAGCAGCAGGTGGAGGAGAACCAATCATCTCTAGTACTTGTAGCTCTCGCCCCACAATCTCTGCAGTCCATGGCGGGCGCGCCCCGCCCATGGCAAAGGCACTGCCCGTGGCAAAGGTCCAACCCGTGGCAAAGCTGCTGTGGCTGAGAGGGGGTCGCCGCGGCTCGGAAGCGTCTCTGCGGCCGCCGGCAAAAGGAAGGAGTGCGACCTCGTCTCGTCGCGCCGCCGCCGCTCCCGAGATAGCATTGTTGCAGCTGGCACGAGGCTCAAGAGCGATCCTGGCTTGAGTGGGGCGCCCTCCCCCCTCCTCTTCCTCCTCCTCCTCCTCCACCTCCTCGTGCGACCTCGTCTCGTCGCGCTGCCGCCGCTCCCGAGATGCAGTCGGCCCGCGTCATAAGGATGCGCGATCAGGATGCAAGGGCCCTGGAAGGCCATCTCGAGGCTTTGCGAGCGTGGCGCGGCCAACGAGAGTGACCCGGGATGGGCCGAGGAGGCAAGGATGCAGGGGTGCCTTTAGGAAGGTTGCCCATCCTCATTGTGCGGTTTGACTGTGCTGCAGCTGGCACGAGGGCCAATAACGGTCCTGGCCTGAGAGGGGCGCCCTCCCCCCTCCTCCTCCTCCTCCTCCTCCTCCTCCTCCTCCTCCTCCTCCTCCTCCTCCTCCTCCTCCTCCTGGTCTTGAGCTATGCAGCCTGGAGCGTTCTTCGCCTGGGGGTGTCCGTGGGGCCCCGCGGCCTCCCGGCGAGGGGTGCCCGAGCTCTTTGTGCCGCGGCCGGCCTTTGTTGTGCTTCGAGCGCCCAGGGGCCGCTGTCGAGGCTCGCCCGGCAGGACGCCGCGTCGCTCTGCCGCCGCTCGGGTTCAGTCGGGCCTGTCCCTCTACAGGAGGGATATTCAAAACTAGTCAAACAATAATGCGATGTTTTGGCTATTGTGAGCATGTTTGGAGCATTTTTCTGGCCATTTTTTATTTTTCGACGAAAATCCCCCTCCTCTGTAGGGGGACACGCCCGACCTAATGCTCGGGCCGACAGCTCTGGAGAGACCCCAGGTGGTCCAGGGCACCCGGCGGGGCGCGAGGGTGCCGCGCTTCGCTGCCTTCGAAGAGGAAGAGGGCATCACAAGAATGAGCGTTCGGCGCTCCGCGCGGACTTCTTGGAGATCGTCGCTGGGCCTCCCTGGCGGCGCCAGAGGTGGGAAGGAGGAGGAGGAGGAGGAGGAGGAGGAGGAGGAGGAGGAGGATGAGGAGGAGGAGGAGGAGGAGGAGGAGGAGGAGGAGGAGGAAGTGGGGACGTGGGAAGAGGAGGACGATGAGGTGGGGCGCAGCCCTGTGGATTCAAAACGCGGACCCGACTCGCAGGATAGTCTGGAATGCACGATCGCCGTTCCGCGTGATTCATTCGGATCGGCGCCGGGCCTCCCTGGCGGCGCCTCCGATCCCGCCCCTGCCCTACCGATGTGCGAAATCCGCGCGGACCTCCGAAAGGCTATGTTCATGCAGCTGTTCGTTCCTCCGCAGTCCACGCGGAGAGTAAGGATGAACGACTTTCCAAGGCCACCCTTGCATCCTTCCCGTTTGGGCCATCCTTGGCCGCCTTCGCTGGCCGCGCCCCCCTCGAAACATGCCGACATGGCCTTCTAAGGCCCTTGCATCCCTGTCGTGCATCCTTGTTTATGCGTTGACGGTATCCAAGGGGGGGCGCACGCGTGGGCCTGTGTGAATCGCGCGTCGCGCGCCCCGCAGGGCAGCGGGGGCCTTGAGGAGAGGTGGCGCGAGCGGAGCGAGCTGGGAAGCGCATCGGTACCCGAGGAGCCACTGGTGGGGACACGGACCTTTCCCTGGCCCTCTTGTGGCCCGAAGAGCCGCCTGAGCGGTGCAGGACACGGGTTCGACTGTGCCGACGTTGGTACGTGAGTTGCCCGCGTGAGGGTTGCGCGTGACCGCGTCCGTGTCCCCGAGGAGGCTTCGTCAGAGCCCCTGGTGGGGACACACTATTTCCTCGAGTGCGGGAACACGGCATGAGTGGAAGCCTTCCACGCTCCGCGTGGATTTCTTGGATCCTCGCTTGGGCCCCGCTTGCGGTGCCTTCGGCGCTGCCCCTGGCGCGCCCCGCGTCCCAGAGAGGGGGGTCCGGCCCAGATCCAGGAAATCCGCGAGGAGATCCGACAGTTTATGCTTATGGCGTTTTTGTTTCTATTGCCGTGGCCCTCTCGTGGCCCGAGGAGTCAAAAATTATAATGCACCCCCCGTGCCGGTGAAAGGGTCGAGAGGTCCAGGATGCCACGTATTGAAAAACATTAATCACGTCGGATGTCTGTGAACGATGCGGGGCAGCACGAGTACGGGGCATACATTAGATCGCATGTTCGCCCGTGCCATGCGCGGCGTACAGCGAGTCTCGCCCCAGTTGTCAGTGGTGAATTTTACATGCTCATGACGTGGGCAGCGCCGACGTCAGAAGTTGGGCTGAACCGAAGAAAATCGTAGGCCCACTGCTCACTGGTTTGTTCTTGACTCCCACAGGCCTCCAGAGGCCTTTGGAGAACCCCAGAGGCCTCCAGGGGCTTCGAGGACCTCGGGACGCATCCAGAGGCCTCGTGGGCACCTGCGGGGGTCAGCGAGAGGCCGGAGCGCCATATCTTGTTGGTTCTTGCGCGCATGTTTGCCCCTGGTGTGGACCGCCAGACCTCCGCACGTGGGACCCCTCGAGGCCCACCACTCCGAGGGCGCTCCAGGCGGGGGGTGCGCTGCGGCGGTGCCGCGAGCGGCGGCGCCACCGCGGCGCGGGCGCACGCCTGCCTGGAAGTCGTCGCCGCCGTCTTCGGTAGCAGATCATGAGAGTCCCGTCTACCCTGGCAATTCCTTCTTGGGGGTACATTGGGCGTGGATTTGCGTTTGGCAATCGATGAGACAGCGCCGACGTGGCGTCGATTAGCGTCGAGTGGCCTCTGTTCGAGTTGGTTTAGCGTCGACGAGCGTCGATTCGCACGGGCCGGCGAGATGGTATGGGAGGCTCACACGAGCTGTCGCAGAAGCCGTCGTCGCCGCGCGACGGCCGCGCGCGTGCGCACGGCTGCCGCCGCGCAGATGTCCTCGCCGCTCTGCCTCGAGAAGTTCGGCGCCGGGCTCTGGATGGTGGACCCCTTTGCCAGTATCGCGATCTCGGCGAGCACCCGCGCCTGTCGCCCGCCTTCCCTCAGTATCGTGCAGCCCATCCCCTGCGGGCAATGTCCATATCCACATCCAGTGCGTCTTGGAGTTTGGGACTCTCTTCCCAAGAAACAGGAGGCGCACTGGATATGGATTATAATCTGCTTCCCAAAGGCTAGATGTTTATCCATATCCAGTGCGCCTCGGCCTTGCGGCGCCCCTTCCAAGAAAGTCCAGGACGCACTGGATATGGATATAAATGTTGCCCGCATCCCCATCCCCATCCCCATCCACCCCAGGTGGGGATGCACCCCGCGAAACTCGAAGGGGGGCAGCCTGCATCACCGTCCCTGGGGGGATAGGTCGGCAAAAATGCGGCCCAGGCCACGCCCGCGGGGATAAGGATCGGTTGAACGCTGCTCGTCCCCCCCCCTCGCCGGGCCCGTCTCGGGGTGGAGCCCTCTGGTTGACGGCGACTCCGAGGGGGCCGAAGGTCCATGTCTTCGGCGAGGCTCCCCAGCGCATGCTTGCGGTGCCCGCCCCTCGGCTATTCGCCCTTACCGTTGCCCCCGATGATCTTGTGCGGGGGGTCACAGGCGGGGCTTTTGAGGGGTGGGGGGGCTCCCAGGCTAAATGTTCACTTTTCAAGGCCTCCTTGCCTCAGGGCAGCACGTCTCAGGGCCCATCTCTGGAGTGCCGATCTCGGGGGCGAGCGGGGGCTCCGCGAGGTCGTCCACGGCTCGGTTCACTCGGCTGCGTCGCAGTCGGCCGCGTTCGGTCGGGTCGGTTCGGTCGGTCGTTGCGCCAGTGCGTTCTCATCGGTTGCCTTCTGTCTGTCGGTTCGCTGGCAAGATTTCTACCTGAGACTTTCTGGGAAGGTGCGCCAACAGACCGAGGCGCAGTGCACATGGATAAGCACCTGGCCTCCAGGGGCCAGATTTTGATCCATACCGGCTGACCTCCGGCGTCTGGGGAAGGGACCAGAACCGGCAACACCCCAACATACTTATACTATATGTGCGTCGCCCCCCCAGGGGCGACGCGCGCACCGAGAAATCTTATAGTATATGCGTCGTGGCGGGCGCTTTCTGACCACACCGCTCGGGAAACGATATACTACAAGATGGGTATACTATATGTTCGGGTCGGACGCGCGCCTCCAAGGAGGACACATAGTATTAGTATGTCCATGTGCGTCCCACAGAAAATCCGCGACGCAGTGGACCAGCGGTTCATATCCCGCACCCAGGGCCAGCGCTTCATATCCCGAGCCGTGTTCTGTTTAGCCCTGCGAGGGCCTCCCAGGGGGCCGGCGTCGGCCAGAAGCCGCCCGTCGTTTTTGTTTTTGCTCTCGGGACGCGCCAATGTTTGTCTGTAGGCCTCCCAGATGGGGTCCGAGCAGATGGGGTCGAAGGATCGCGCCGCATCGCCGATTCTTCGGCGATGCATCGGCGATGCGGGACACGATTTTCTGCACGCCGACGCCGCCGGTGCAACGCCGACGTCGCCAGGGCGTGGCCCGTGCATCGACGATGCATCGCCGATGTATCGGCGATGCGGCGCGATCCTCCGACCCCATCTGCTCGGACCCCGTCTATAGAAAAAACAACAGCACATAATGTCATACGCATAAACATACATGTCATACATGTCACGTTAGAAGAAGAAATCATATCATAAGCATGCCACGTAAGAATAATAATAATGTCATAAGCATAAACATCATGTCATAAGCATGCCACGTTGGAATCATAAATAATGTCATAAGCATACACTTTTGGCGCTCCGCGCGGATTTCTTGGAATCCGCGCCCGGCCCCCCCCCCCGGCGGCGCCTCTGGCGCCCTTTCCGGCGCGCTCTGCGCGCCAGCGAGGGAGGTCCAGCGCAGGTTCAAGAAGTCCGTGCGGAGCGCCAAACGTCTATGTTTATGTTGTGTTTGTCTTATTATTTTTGTTGGTGTTACCTTATTTATGCTTTGTTCATGTTATGTTATTGCTCTTCTTATTTTATGTGTATGTTGTGCTTTCTTTTTCTTTATGCTTATGTTTATGTTTATGGTTTGTTTTTCTTCTTCTGCCGATGTCTTAAGGGTTGGAGAAGAAATGCTCGGGAGCTGCACGTCCCCTCTCGCTCCTCGGTGCTGGTCGGTAGCCCATCGGGAGGGAGGAGGACGGCGACGACGACGAGAGCGACGACGACGACGACGAACGGAAGAGCGTCTCGCAGGACAGATCCTGAGCGGATTTGGCTCCATCCCCCCTCTCGATTCATCACTCCGGGGCTCATGCCGCTCAGCCTCCCCCGGCCGCCTCCAACCCTCGAAGAAGACAAAGCGACATAAACTTGCTGTTCGGACTCCCCCGGCCGCCTCCAACACTCGAAGAAGAAAAAACGGCATGAACTTTTGGCGCTCCGCGCTCCGCTCCCCCGGCGCCGCCCTTGGCGCGCTCCGCGCGCCAGGGAGGGGGGCCCAGCGCGGATCCAGGAGCCCCGCGCGGGGCGCCGACAGCGTACCTCTATGCCTTTGTTGTCTGTTCTGCTCTCGACCTAATTACCCAACAGCTTTTGCTGATATAGGTTTCCAGTGGGATCAGAAAAGAGCACCTTGACGCCCCAGGGGGGTCTGGGCGGGATCCGGACTGTTCTGCTCTCGACCTCCTTTTTCCGGAGCACGTGCCGTGCAGACCCCCCCCCGGCGGCCACCCAAACCCGGAGGGCCCCCGGTGAGCGGGTGCACGTCCGCGCTGACATGTGCGCCGTCGGGAGTCGCCGAGAAGGCGTCGGGCCTCCGGCGGCCAGCAAAACTTCGCGTGGGACGATTTCCCTATGATTTGTGGCATGTTTCTGCCTCCTCCTCCTCGTGCTTCTCCTCCTCCTCCTCCTCCTCCTCCTCCTTCTCCTCCTCCTCCTCCTCCTCCTCCTCCTCCTCCTCCTCCTCCTCCTCCTCCTCCTCCCCCTCCTCCTCCCCCCCCTCCTCCTCCCCCCCGATCCCCCCCTCCTCCTCCCCTGCTGCTCAGAGCCCTCTGGACCGCTCTGGAAATATGTTTTGATGATGTTTCATTCTCCCTCCAGAATGCGCCTGCAGGAGGACATGCCCGACCTAGACACGGAACACCGGGGCTCTGCCGGGTCCAGCTGGAGAGCACGAAGCGCAGAGGGCGTCTCGGCCCGGGGCTGCCGCTTCACTGGGTCGGGGCAGTGCCCTGCAGGTCTTCTGAGGGGCCAGCGCGCAACACCTTTCTCGCTCCCTCGGGGAGCCTCCTGGATCTCAGAAGGCTCGCTCTGACGAGCCTCAAGGCCATGGTGGCCCCTAGAGCTCAGCTGAAGTGATCGAACTCACTGAATGTCCAGACCAGAAATATTTATCATTCACTGGTTGTTTGGGTTTTCGATCGCAGACGCTTAATTGAATTATTACACGGCGCACTCTACGTTTCGCTGCCCGCTGCCTCCTTGGAGCGCGTAAGCCAAGCGAGCGCGGCCATCGCAAGGTGCTGCTGGGCTCCTCGAGAACGACGCGCGCGCTGTAGATGCATTTTCATTTACTGATGGAAAGCGACGTGACGCGTGATGCAACGGCCTTTCGGTTGGTTCGAGCGGCCCCCAAACAGACAATGAGGCCGCATGTGCTTGTATAGCCGCGGCTTGATCCCCAATCAGCGCGTATGTTAAGGCTGCCCGGCAATGTCGACGGGAATCTTCATGTCCAAACCGAATCTGTGCACCGTTAATCTCCGCAGGCCTCAGGCGCAGGACTGCGCGCGCCGCGCCGTAGATCGGTGCGCGCGCTCAAGCGAGGACGCGGCCCTGCGTCGATCGGCCCGCCGCCTCAGGGCGCGCGCGGCGTCCGCCCCTGGAACCCCCGCCAGGCCGGATCGTTGAAATGAAAGATTTTGTTGTTTTGGGTGGGCCAAAACCGCAAAATCTAACAACAAAATCTTTCATTTCACCGGTCGCGGGTCTGGGTTGCGTCCTTGTCCGGGCCGGATGCGAGTGGTTCCTTTCGTGCTTCTGCGGGGGGCTCGCTCTAGGGCGTATCGGGCGTCTCCCGGGGCCTGTCGCGCTCTTCCTCGGGTTCCCCTACTGGCTCTCCAGAGGGCCCTGCGGAGCCATTGGGCCCACTTGCGTCGATGAGGAAGCTCGTGGAGACGTCGCGGCGACGGATTGGGGATCTGGGTTTCGCCAGACGCCCAGGGTCGTTTCTCGGCGCGTTTAGGCCGACGTGGAGCCCCCCGCAATTCCCGGCCGCCCAGAGAGCGCCATTGGCGCCTGAAGGGTTTCCTGCAGGCGGCGGGTCATGGTGTCCAATTGTCGTGCGACGCCGTGCTGGGCGCTCCTTCAAATCGCAAGTTCGGTCGATTCGCACAGTTGGCGTCGCGTCGCGCAGATGTCGGCCTCATCGCGATCAGCGATCATGTGGGCATGAGGGCCAGTAAATTAAAATCTACAGGCCGACCAGTGAAAGATAGTCATTTCTTGCCCCTATGAATGGGCTTCGTCAAGGAGGATCAGTTTTGCGCAGCCGTTTTTGGGGCCACCTCGGGCCACCCTCAGGCAGCAGAAGCAATCTTGGCCGTCATCAGGCCATCATCGCCTTCGTTTGCAAATCGCCCCGGGCCCAAGACGAGGTCTGGAAAGCTGGGCACAGCGACAAGCGCGAGTGCCAGCTGTGCCAGGCCCCGACGGGGCACCCAACACCATAGACCTGTTGTCTGCCCAGAGTTGGAGGGAGCCAGGACGGAGGCTGGCAAGCCAGCTCAAGCGATTGCGCAGCGCGCGCGGACCTCCTCTTCCTCCTCCTCCTCCTCCTCCTCCTCCTCCTCCTCCTCCTCCTCCTCCTCCTCCTCCTCCTCTCTCCTCCTCTCTGCTCTCTCCTCTCTCCTCTCTCCTCCTCTCCTCCTCTCCTCCTCCGCCTCATCGGGCTCGGACTTCCTGGTTCGGTGCCCCGTGGGAGAGCTTCCCAGCGTGGCGGGGCGTGGTGCACCAGGCGCCGACGCCCTTGCGCGGATCTCCGGTGCCAGGTCTGGGCGCTCGTGAACCTCGGGGGCCCCCAGACGGGGTGGTGACCACACCGTGCGTTGAGTCGGTGGGGATGCGGGGTCACCGCACGGGTTTGGGACTCGGGTCGTTCTCCGAGGATGTTTCGGGCGACAGCGGCTTCCGGGGTCCCGAAACCGTGCGTTGACGGAACGTGCGGTGAGGTCTTGGGGATTTCGAGGTCACCGCACGGTCTGTCACCGCACCGTTTCGGGACTCCAAAGAATGGTTCGTTTGCTGTCCCTGGAGCCCTCGGCGTCATTGAGGTCGAGGTCCATTCGGGCCGCGACCCCTGCGGGCCTCCAGGGGCTCGAGAGGCTCGGCGTCGTCGGAGATGCGGAGGCCGACCTCCAGGCGAAGGCTGGCGCGGTGGCAGGTGATCACCCTCCTTGGCCAGGAAGGGTCTGGCAGGAGAGGTCGGCAGACGTGCGCAGCATGTGCAATTTGAGCCAGATTGTTCCAAGACGCCCTTGGCCGTGAACACTGTGGGGGTGGGGCTCGTGAGGAGCGGCGTGCTCGGGCGAGGTCGGGCCCCCCTCTCTGACTCCGCTCCTCGCCTTCTCCGCTGGGAAAGAGCGGCCTGGAGGTGTCAGAGTATCGAGCGGGGCAGGCGTGTCCGCGCCGAGAACGGCCAGCGTGCGCTCCTTCGCACGGCCTGCCGTCTTGCTCCTGCCAGAGGCGCGAGGTTTGCTCCTGCCCCGCGAGAGGCGTCTCGGGGGCAACCGTTGCGCCAGCACCTCTTCATGCGTGCCGGCAGCTTCTTGTTCTGTGGCAGTTGCGGCGCCTTCTCCAGTGGACGAGCAAGGAACATGCTGCCGGCCCGCGACGGTGAGCGGGCTGATTCGCAGGCTAGGTGCCGACGTGGGAAGTTTCTCGGGGGTGACCGCCCGTACACAGGGGCCAGACTTTTCAGGAGGGGAAAACACACAGACACTATTAATCGTCGAGTCCCAGGGGAATATGGGAAAATATGGGAAGTGGGGGGGAAGACAAAAACCCAGAAACTATAAGAAAATATGGGGCATATTTTTATTTGTGTGTATTTATGTGTGTGTGTGTGTCCTTGGGCCCCTTCAATTTTGCGATGGCCCAGCAGAGCCGCTCTCGCTAAGCGAAGCAGCGGAGGTGCGAGACAGTCTTCGCGCTTGGCCAGAAGCCCGTGGGAGTGGTAGGAGGCGCCACCCCGCGAGGCGGTCCAGCTCCCTTATTGTAATTTCATGCTTCAGTTTGCAGCAGAGCGAGCGCATCTAGGGGACATCGGAAATAGTAAGAGTAGTAATAATAACAGTGCTAGTAGCAATAAGCATACGAATGATACTTATAGTAAAAGGAATAGTAACAATAATACTGACCATACTGCTAATACTAAGGATAATAAAAATAATAACAACACAAATAATAAGTAGGTCTTTCAAGCAGCCTCTTGCCTCGGCTGGCCACGCGGGCCAGTGGGCCCATCCACGGCCAGTGGGCCCACAACCTCGGGACCCTGGCGCGGCGCCTGCCTGCGGACCCTCAAGTGAACGGGGCGAGGCGAAGGCAGAATCATCAATGCGGGCCCCGGGATAGCACAGCGGCCCCCTTTTTTCCCGGATTCTCCTGGGGCGGGGCAAAGCGCTTTCGGCGGCAAAAGAGGTATGAATCTTAGTATCCTCATTCGTACATGTATGATTATCGCTGCTACTGTTGATTGTTACTGTTCATATTAGTTGTTACTGTTATTGTCATTAGTGTCTGATTGTTATTATCGTATTGTTACTGTTTTTGTTTTTATTAATATTATTATTATCATTATTATTATTATTTCTATTCCCCCCGAGGCCTTGAGATTGCCGCCGTCGGCCGTCGGGCGTCGGCCGTCGTCGCCCGTCGTCGTTGCTTCGCCGTCGCGCCATTCTTCGCCCGACGTCGATGGCGATTTTAGGCCGCCGGAGCATTCTTTATTCTTCGCCCTCAGGATGTTTCATTATTCTTGAGCTCAAACACTACCCCACCATAAGGGACACAAGGCACAAAGTCTCGGTGCCCGCGTGGATCTCTCTGGGTTGGCGCTGGACCCCCCTCCCCACACCCCTTGCACGGCGCGCGTCGGGGGCGGCGTCAGAGGTGCCGTTGGTCGGTACGATCGACACTGGAAATTACGGAAAAAGAGGGCACGAAGACCGATTGCAGTTTTCGGTCATATTGAACAGAAAGCGCTGTCGGTGTCGCCGCGGACGTTGTCCATTTGAGACAGAGTCTGCCCAACAGCGGCCGCTGTTGGTCTGGAACAGCACTCGGATGGGACATGGACGAGGATAAATCCGTTCCGGAGCGTTCCGGAACGCTCTCAGAGCGTTCTGGAACGTTGTGGGAAGGCCGCGGCGCCCGAGACATATTTCAGAGCCGCCCGACTAGAGATTATCGAGTTATCGTCACGCGATTTGTCTCTCGTCCTGGCTTCGTTTTTTGTTCATTTGAGACAGGAGGCCGCCTGCCCAACAGCGGCCGTTAATGGTCTGGAACAACATTTGTTTCTCGGCAGTGTGCCCGTTTCTCCGTACGGGTCGGACCGAGGTATCAGATCGAGGTCGGTTCGGGGACGGTGCGCTAGTGTTTTTGGTGTGGGTGCTGGATCTTCTTGTGACCCCTGGGGAAGGGCACCCTCGAATGTTTCGGTGGCAAATCATGAGGGCCTGGTGTGCCCTCGCAAGTCCGTCTTTCGCATCGACTGGCGTCGATTCACCCTTGGGAATCGACGAGGTAGCGCCGATTTGGTTTCGGTCAGCGTCGGCTGCGTCGATTTAGCGTCGATTAGCGTCGACTCAGCGTCGGCTAGCGTCGCTTCGCAAGAGCTGGCAACCTGGCATGGGAGGCGCCCGTGAGTTGCCACCGAAGGGTGTTCTTCGGTTTGGGCCGGCGGAGGGTCTCCTGCTCTTGTCAGGAGGGCAAAAAACACACAGACACAATTAATCGGCGATTCCCAGAAAATATAGGAAAATATGGGAAGTGTGGGGGAAGACACAAACCCAGAAAACATGGGAAAATATGGGGGATAGTTTTATTTGTGTGTATTTATGTGTGTGTCCCAGTTCCCCTTCATCTTGAGGGATGCCCCCCTGCCCTGGGTCCGACTGTGCCCCCCCTGCGGGCGTCCGAGGCTGCGGGCGCGTGGCGGGGAGGGCCCGGGGCCGGCCCAGAAGAGCCGCGCGGGCGTCCGAGAGGCCGAGCTCCCCTGCCCTGCGGCTCTGTCTGGTCCTCCGTGGGCACCAGTGTGGGCAGGGCGAGGCGAGGCGTCTTCCTCCTCCTCCTCCTCCTCCTCCTCCATCCTCCTCCATCCTCCTCCTCCTCCTCCTCCTCCTCCTCCTCCTCCTCCTCCTCCTCCTCCTCCTCCACAACTACTCAATATAAATAGTACTCTCCCTCTTCCCCTGATGACGGTTTGAAAGTGCTCGACCCCCCCCGCGTACTGTTTTTTTACACAGGTTTCCCCGGAGTTGGGTTTTCAAAATGCTGCTCTCGCTGAGGCGCCGGCCTCGTTTTCGGGCCCCGGTCGTTCCGAATCGTGCTCCCGCTGCAGCGCTGGCCTCATTTTCGTGCTTCCGCTCGTTCCGAATCGTGCTCCCGCTGCAGCGCTGGCTTCATTTCCGCGCTTCCGCTCGTTTCGACTCGTGCTCCCGCTGCAGCGCTGGCGTCATTTCCCGTGCCATGCCACGGCATGCAATGCGATGCTAGGTTGATAATACGTTTTGCGGTGCTCTTCTACGCCATGCCATGCCGTGCTCTACAATGCATCGCGTGCCCTTTCGGGATCATTGCCCTGCTCGACATCCGACTGTGCGAGTAGAGAGGGGATCTACGCGATGGTAAGGGATGGGAGGGATGGGTAGGATGTCAGATATGACGCGAGCGCACCTAGCTTGTCCTCCTCCCCCTCCTCCTCCTCCCCCTCCTCCCGCTCCCCCTCCCCTCCCGCTCCCGCTCCCCCTCCCCTTCCTCCCCCCGCTCCCAAGAAGAGGGGCGCCGCGCAGCGTTTTGCGGTTGCGGTGTGGCGCGCGTGCGGCGGCGCGTGTTGCGGCGCGTGCGGCGGCGCGGGTTTCTCTTCGCGCAGCCGCGAGGGGCGGGGAGGAGGTGAGATATTAGAAGCTCTCTGGGGAGGAGGGGGGGCAGCACGAGGATGAGAACGGGGAGGGGGGAGGAGGAGGAGGAGGAGGAGGAGGAGGAGGAGGAGGAGGAGGAGGAGGAGGAGGAGGATGATGGAGGGATTACTGGAGGTGTCCAAAGGGCGGTTGGGGCTGGCCATGCATCTTCTGACTTGTCTTGTCCGAGGCCTGAAGGGAAGCCATTGGCGGACGGGGCCGGGCGAGGAGGAGGAGGAGGGGGAGGAGGAGGAGGAGGAGGCGGAAGCGGAGGAGGAGGGGGAGGAGGCGGATATACGTATTGGCATGGCGGTCCGTAGCCATTTTGGCTCAAGCCATTTTGGCTCAAGCCCGCGGTCGAGCGACCGCGGGCAGCCGCCCTCGCATAGGCCTTCTTGCTCCCGGGCGGTCGGTCTCTCCCCTCGCGCCGTGCGATAGGCGCCGGGCTGCTGGGCGGCGAGCTGGGGACCGTGCTGCAGGCGCCGCGGCGGCGCTTGTGCGCGCGAGAGGCGCACCGCGCCTGCGGGGCGTGCCGCGGACCGTGGCACCCACGGGACGTTGCGGCCTCCGTCGACGATGGCCGAGGCTTCCCCCGCAGCCCCGGAGGGTTCCTGGCAGCGGATCTGGGTCCCCAAGGGCATGGCAGTCTGGTTTGGGCCCATCCCAGGTGCCGCGGGCTGCCCTGTCGCACCTATCCCGGCGACAGGCGCAGGGAGTGGACGTGACGGCTCCGACGGCGACGGCGAGGGAGCCGGCGCACCCGCCACGCGCGGCAGCGCCGAGGGAGCGGAGGCGACGCGAGGCTGCGGCGCCGCCGTGCAGCATCCGCCGACGCTCCCCACATCGCTCGCTGGTGGCAGCCTGCCGCCTCTGCCATCGGTGCCAGACTTCCCGAAGCTCGCTGGCGATGCCACTGGCGACGTGAAGGTTGGCGTGCGCTTCAACCCAGAGGTGGAGTGCAAGCAGTGCTCAGCGGCGGCGCCGGCGGAGGCGCCTGCAGCTGCGACCGCACGTGGTGCTCCTGCGCGCGAGGGCGCCGGGAGCAGTCAGGAAGTTCTTCAGCATGATGGTGCCGAGAACCTGGCCGAATGCGATGAGCTCACCTTCGGCGCCGCCTCGGACCTATTGGCCCAACTCGATGCCGATGGTGCCGCCCATCTTCCACTTTTTCTCCGGGATTCGCGCGAGGTGACCATGGAGTCCAGCTACGACCCGCTGGTCCTCACGGCCGAGCCGAGCACGCAGTTCCGGAGCCTCTTGCGGCATGCCGTGGGTGTGTCGCGCCAGGCTGGTCTCGCTGTCGAGCCCAAGAGTCTGGTGATGTGCATGCTGAGGGAAGGCGTCATTGAAGTGGCCTCTGCCGCGAAAAAGGCAACTTCCCAGAGCATTTTGGAGCAGGCAGCGCCCGCGTCCTTCGTCTTCATCTCGGCCCAGGCGACCAGAGATGCTTGAGTTTTCAGCCTGCCCGGTCATGCCAATAAATTAATGGCCCGAGTTTGTCGTAACGGCCCGCGGCCGTTCGGAGCGCAGGATTGCCCACTGGCCGCCCTGCTGCCCATGCTCGCCGTGCCATGGCAGCGACGCGTCCACTGACCAGCGCTGCTCCTGGCCTCCCATTGCTTTTACTAGTTGCCCAGCTGCGTGGCCGGATTCGGCTCGGATTGCTGGTGCCGGGTCGCCCTGGCGGCCGTCGTCGTCGCGGCTGGATTCGGCTTGTCTCGCTGGCGTCGGGTCGTCCCCCGTTGGCCCTCGTCGCCACGGACGGTGTAGTGCACTGCACGCGCCCGATGGCTTCCCACAAACGTGGATCGCCGTCAATGATAAAAACGGGGTCGCCCCCGTTTTTGGCACGCACGCCTTTTTTTTCGAAACTTGTCTTGAGACGCTTCGCGCAACCCTTGCTAAATAAAAATATAATTGGCATGGCGGTGGCGGGAGGGGGAAGGGGATGAATAGTACGACTGATAAAGACTTGAATAAGAGGAGGGTCGGGGTGTGAGGATGAGATGGATGATGAGAGGAGAGAGGCGGGAAGAGGAGAAGGAAGGGACTGGAGGTGGGAGGGGTGGAGCAGGAGGATGGGGAGGAGTGGAGGGAGGATGGGGAGGAGGGTGTGTGGAGCGGGAGGGGAGGCGGGGGGGAGGGATGATAGTGTCAGGCGATCGCAAACATGGATCAATGGGGCGTGGATTAGCGACGGGTGTCGTGTCCATGGGAAAGCGCGGATTTCCGCCGCCGAACGAGCCGGCACCGGCCGCGTTCTGGGGAGGGCACCTCCCCCGATCCATGGATTTGGCGACGGCGTGCCACTTCCATGGATCGCTAATCCATGTTTGCGCGCCACCGAGAGTTGGAGGGGAGCGGGGGGGAGGGATGATCATGGAATATGGGGTGGATGAGTAAAGAGGGCAGTGGGGCTATTTGGGGGGATGCGCCGCATGTGCAGGTGTACATCATCTACACCTGGCTTCTTTCAGGGTGCGTCCTATGACGATGCCTTTTTTTTGGTGGTCTCTTTCTCTCTCTCTCTCTCTCTCTCTTTCTCTCTTTCTTTGGCCCTGTGTTCACTCTTTCACTCTCTTCCTACCTGCTCCCTCTTGCCTCTGGCCTCGCCTCCCTCCCCCCCCGCTCCTCTCTCCCCTTAATCTGCAGAGGCGACAGTTGTGCTGCTGTTCGGGAGTGACAGTCAGGAGCAGTCTACACGTGGTTCGATCGCGTCCCAACCAGCCAACCAACATGCACGTGTGACACGTGCTCTAAATGTCTATGTGTGTGCATATATTCAGGAGGCGTGCACCGTTTCGCCAGCCCTCCACAAAGGGGAGTTTGTGTTGCTTCCGACCTCGTACGCGTTCTTTCCCGCTGCCAGGCGTGCTTCCCGTTTCTGATTTGCCCCTCTCTTCTTCTGCGTCTGTTGCGGGCTTCTGGGGGGTTCTCTTTGAGCCCTCGGGGGCGGTCCCGTGGGAGCCTTCTCAAAGTGCCTGGGGTCTTTATAGTTGCTCTCTGGGGGCTCCGGCCGCTTGTGGACATGTGGCCTGCCACACGAACGATTTCACAGCCTGACCCTCAGACCTGTCCTGGTGTGCGTTCTGACCATGATTTCCTGGCGGATCCAGTGGATGGTCGCCAGCGGCCAGTTCCGTGTGCAGCAGTCATCGAGGGGAACTGTCCCAGACCTTCTTAGCGACCCGAAGCATCACGCAATGTGTGTTTCACAGTTTTCGGTGTCTGGGGCCCGTATTTGGGCCTCGGGACTGTCACAAACTTTTTGGGATGATAAACCAGTCCTCGGGAAGGGGGCGAGAGTTTCGGGGCTGGCGAATCGAACAAATTCTAGACGTCGGAGGTCTATGATCGAGCTGGACTGTCGTCATTGCAAGTTCACTTCGATAATCATCAGCGTCAGCACGACTACCACGGGACCGATGTAGCGGTCATCGCTGCAGCTCCCTGATAGTTATCATCACTGTTCTCGTGACCGCTATGCTAACGTCATCATGTTTGTTGTAGGCGCGCCTCCGCGGACTCCTCCACTTCGCTGCCCCAGTCAGCACGTCGTGGGCACAAAGCGCGCGTGGTTGGTCCAGCGCTGGGTTTTCATATGACTGAATCACTGAATGCGGAGCGTGCGTATTCCAAAGGCTCAAGTCCATTGCTTTTGTTTAGGGGCCTTTGGTGTCAGTCATGCCCATGCTCCATACCTTTGAGGACGGTGGTGCCCGCGTCGTCATCCTTAATAGCTCCAGCCTCGGAGTCCTAGGGAAGCCCTATGGGTGGCCCAGGGCCCGCGGCCGTCTCCCAGAGGAGGTGGCAGTGGAGGATGGCCATCCACTTGCTGTTTCCTCCCCCCGACAGGCCAGCCGAGCCTTGCTATGGATCAATGTGCTCGGGCTGAGGGTCAGTATGAGGAGCACGAGTCCGACGGCAGGTTAACAAGAGTGAGTAGGAGGGATGAGGGGAAGGGAGGATGATTAGGACGGTGACTGGCATGAGAGTTCATTGGCCTCACCCGGCCGTTCCCCTGGGTCTTCCGCAAGCGCGCCCAGATACCGTGCTGCGCGCTTCGCGGCATGGGCCGAAGACTTGACCTCCTGTGTAGGGGACGAAAGAAGTGGCAACACAGCCATTCCTCGCCCTCCGCGCGGCTACGAGGCGCGAGCTTAGAATGCCCAGAGGTCGCCTGTCGTGGTCGTCGTCGTCGTCGTCGTCGTCGTGGTCGTTCTTGTCGTGATCGTCGTAGCGCTTATCTTAGTCCTCGTCATTGCGCCGACGACGCCGCCATGGACGTGGCCGTCGTCGGATGGTTGTTGACGCCGTTTTGGTCGTGGACGTAGCGGCCGTGGTCGTCGGGGTCGTCGGGGTCGTCGTGCTTTTCGTCGTGGTCGTGGTCGCCGTCGTGGTCCTCGCCGTCGTGGTCGTCATCGTCGTCGTCGTCGTTGTCGTCGTCGTCATCGTCGTGGTTGTCTTCGCCTACGTCCAGCCGGCCCGTGGGCTTTCGGGGGCTAGCCCGGTGGAGGGAGAGAGCCACCCCGACAGGCGCGAGCAGGTCGAGATGATTGTGGGCAAGAAGGCCGTTGGTGGCCGGCCTTCTGTCGTGCCCGCCGCCCGCACAGGTCGTTGCCGCCGCACCGCCGCTGCCGCCGCCGTTTCGTCCTCGTCGTCGTCGTCGTCGTCGTCGGCGTCGTCGTCGTCGTCGTCGTCGCCATCGGCGGCGGCGGCGTCGTCGTCGTCGTCGTCGTCGGCGGCGTTATCGTCGTCGGCGTCGTCGGTGTCGGCGTCGGCGTCGGCGTTGGCACTTCGTCGTCGTCGGCGTCGTCGTCGTCGGCGTTGTCGTCAGCGTCGTTGGCGTCGTCGTCATTGTCGTCGTCGACGCCGCGGTCGTCGTTGCCGACACCCTCGATTAGGGTTCCCCCGAGGATGGTGTGAGGGCGTTCTGACTTTCGAGGCCGGCCAGCACCCATCAACCACTCCGCTCCACTCTGCAAGGCACTAGCGGCATGCCCGCGATGCTCGCAGAGGGGAGTGAGTTGGCGGAGGGAGCTATATGAGGCAGGCCCGCGTGTGCCCCCTTCGCTTCGCCCCCCCTCGAGCCTCGAGGGGGGGCGAAGGCCAAATACGCGCCGTGGCTTCATCCGCGCCGGGGCGCTTTTCTTCCCTCGCGAAGCCGATGGCGCCCAAGGCATGGCAGGCCCGTTCGGCGGCGCCCCCGGCGATTTGAAAAACCGAGCATGATTTTTATCCCGGTCAAATTTTGCCCCGATCCCGGCTTCGTCTTACGAGGCGTTCCTGTCAGTGCGAAGCATCAACTGGAGGTGGGGCCGAGCGCCATCCTCTGCCAGCGTGCGGCCGCCCCGTCACGTGCGTCTTGGCCATGGGGGTCCCTGCCATGTGTGGAACAAGTCAAGACGCCGGCCTCCGCCGCCCGGGAGCAGGAGGAGGCGGAGGCGGAGGAGGAGGAGGAGGAGGAGGAGGAGGAGGAGGAGGAGGAGGAGGAGGAGGAGGAGGAGGAGGAGGAGGAGGAGGAGGAGGAGGAGGAGGAGGAGCAGTGCTCACCCCCACCCACCCACCCACCCCACCCACTTCCCGTCCTCTGTCCACGTGGGCGCCCCAAGAGGGTCGACCCAGGGCACCCCCAGGGCACCGATCCCAAGAGGTCCAGCCCCAAGAGGTCCAAATGGGGGGACCCAAGAGGGTCCTGATGGGTCCACCTACACCTGCCATCTGTGCTTTGCCGCATGCCTCCACTTCTTCTTCCTCCCCTGCGGTTGTTATTATGATGGTGCCTCCTCTCCTTCTCTCTCTCTCTCTCTTACTCCTCTACTGGGGTCGAGCCCCACAGTTTTGGTTTACCTCTCGCTTCATTTTTTCTTCCCCAATCAACCCCCGACCCCCTCTGTGTTCGGACGAGGGGCGCTCGGCAGGACAGGCGGTTGCAGGATCACCTTCACCAACCGTTAGCAGCAGCAGGAGGAGGAGGCGGAGGAGGATGTGGCAGGGTTGGCGCGCCCTTGGTGTCCGCGGCTGCCTCGGCCGGGAGGGCCCCGCTGCGGCCGTGACCGCTCGGCGGCGGCCGCGGCCGCGCCCGACCGCCCTAGAGCGCCGAGGGGGAGCGAGGAGAGGGAGGAGGAGGAGGAGGAGGAGGAGGAGGAGGAGGAGGAGGAGGAGGAGGAGGAGGAGGAGGAGGAGGAGGAGGAGGAGCAATGAGGAGGAAACGGAGGAGGAGCAGGAGGAGGAGGAGGAGGCGGAGGAGGAGGAGCGGGAGGAAGATGAGGAGGAGGAGGAACAGGAGAGGAACAGGAGGAGCAAAAGGAGCAGGAGGAGGATAAGGAGGAGGAGGAGGAGGAAAACCAGTAGCAGGAGGAGGAGGAGGAGGAGGAGGAGGAGGAGGAGGAGGAAGTCGCGGTGTCGCTGGTGTTGGCGTCGCCTGTCGGGCGTGCTGCGCTTCCCTCTCTTCTCCACTCGTGGGTTTTATATGTTCCTCTTTCCTGCTGTTTCAGTGCTCACGGAGGGGCACGACGCTGCCTCCTGCTCCTCCCCCTCTCCCCCTCGGTCCCTCTTCAAACCGACCTGGACCTACCTCGGGCGATCGCAAACATGGATCGAGGGGGCGTGAATTAGCGACGGGTGCCGTTCCCGTGGGCAATCGCGGATTGCCGCCGCCGAAGGATGCGGCACCGGCCGCGTTCTGGGAAGGGCACCTCCCCCGATCCATGGATCTGGCGACCGCGCACCAGATCCATGGATCGCCAATCCATGTTTGCGCGCCCCCGATTGGGGCCTGCCGCGTGAGCGATTTCAAGGCCTGACCCTCAGACCTGTCCTTGTGTGCGTTCTGACCATGATTTCCTCGAGGATCCAGAGGCGGACGCTGCGTCCTGCTCCTCCCCCTCCCCCCCTTCGGTCCCCCAGCAAACCGCCCTGGACCCTGGCATCGCTCGGACGTGTGCATGTTTCCTCCGGCGAGGACCATCGAGGAGCATCCTTGATCATTTGGCGAAGAAAGCACGCACGGAACCGAAAAAAACACAGGGAGTGGACGTCCGAGCGATGGCGAGTGGACCGGCCCCAGGCCGACAGGTGGTCCCGAGGGGACTCCGGCCTCGGCGGCGGAGGCTCGGATGGAGGCCCGCAGAAGATTGCAAGGGGTCTTTAGTCGGTCCTGTCCCTCAACAGGGGGAGTATTCAAGAACAGTCAGGCAATGGTTTGGAGACGATCTTTCGAGCATTCGTTGTTTATTTCTTGAGCATGTGTTTATGTTTCATCCAAAATCCCCCTGTAGGGGGGACAGGCCCGACCTAAAGCGGGTCGTGAAGTGTACACCCCATGCCGCCGCCGTCGCTTGTTGCTGCATCGCCCCAGCATTCTTGGATGCCGCAGCTGCAGTTCGACAATCTCACGTGATTTTGCGCGTGTGCCGAATGGTCCGCGCGAGTGCCGCGCGCTTCTTTGGGGGCCATGGCGTTCAATGTTGGCCCTGTTGTGCTTCCCAATCCGGACGTGAGCAAAATGGAGATGGCAGACTTTATCGTAGGGGGGCACATTGATAAACATATGCCATAAACCTCGGCGAATCGCTAAACCTGTCCCCTTCTCTTCTGACACGGTCACACGCAGGCGCGCGAAGATGATCGCGCGCTCGCGCTGCACGATGTGAGCTGGGTCGTCTTTTTTCCAGGCGGTGGCGCGAGTGCGCGAAAACTACACCTTAGGCGATGCTTAAGAAAACTTAAGTTTTCGGCCAGAGTCTCGATTATTCTTAACGTTTCAATGTAAATCTTAAGATTTTAATAGACATGTTGGATTTTTGTTCAAGTTCTGAGACTGTGAATTTCTTAACCCATGATTTCTTAAGCATTTCGCAGGGTGTACCACATCTTGCGAGACGGCCATTCTCATTCCCCACCCAGCAGGTTAGAGCTGTGAGGTGTCAAGGCAAGAGCTCCCGACCCGCCTTGCACAGCCTGCACACGGCGGCCGCCGGGCCCACGGTGTGCCGGTGTTTCTCTGGGATCCCGCCTCGTCTGCTCGGCTGATGATGGTGGCATGCCGCGACCGTCAGGGCCAAGGAGTGTCGGTGGTCCCTGGGGATCTTGCCTTGCGTCCTTGGGTGGGGATCGCTCGAAGCAAACCAGTTCCTTTCTCACAGTCAGTCCGCATAGTATGAGTGACAAGTTTCCAAGGGTACCTTTGCATCCTCCCCCCACGGCCCATCCTTGGCCGCTTTCGCTGGCCGCGCCCCGCTCGCAAAGTGTCGACATGGCCTTCCAAGGCCCTTGCATCCTTCTCGTGCAGTCTTATTATGCGGGTTGACTGTACTCCCACCTCCCCTCGAAGAAGATTGTTTTGCACCAGCGGCGGGGCGCACCAGAAGCTCACGCTGGTGATGCCCACTGCAACCTTGCTTTTAATGTGGCCTTCTTGTGGGACCTTGACAGCACCCTTAATTGCTTATATGTTGGTCCTTATCATGGTTCCGTGACTTGTGAGTGGCGCTTGGTGGCGCCTTCGCTTCTCTTGCCTTTCCTCCTCCAAGCTACCATCGCCGTCGTCATCTTCGTCTCGCCGTGCACCTCCCTCTAGATCGGTCGATCACGACGACCACGCGCGCGCGTGCCGTGGAGGTGCGCTCAAGTGCCGCCAAGTGTCGTCGAGGTGCCCCTGAGTTGCCGATGAGTGTCGGCAAGTCGGGGCTCATTGGTGGGCGCAAGATTCCCAGGGGAACGGTTTTTCTCGTCCCCTGGCGACAGCGGGTGTGACTGGGGGGGTGATGGGGGGGGAGGACTGGTCACGTCATGATTCGTACCAGCGTCGTCTTCGAGAATGCTCAGAAATTGGTCCGTGACGTGACCAGGGGGTGTGTTTTACCCCTCATATTCGGCGCAGGTTCTTTTTGAGCGGTACCCCCGCTGTGGCTTTTGTGGGTGGCCCCGTGGTCCTTCTGGGTCCTCCCCCCGCTCCGCTTTCTCTCTCTCTCTCTCTCAGGCCCTCTCTCTCTCTCTCTTCCCTCCGAGGCTCGACGACCGAGGGGAATTCGCCGCCGCGGCAATCCTGGCTGCGCGCGGCGGTGGGACAGAAGGGTGCGCGCGGCCGCTCCCTGCCTTCCTTTGTCGTAGTCGATCGGAGGCGGACGAGGTGTTTTTTTCTGCATGTGAGTGCGAGTTCGGCCGCGGCCCCATGGGGAGCTCCACCGAGGGCCCCAGTGGCAGGGCCCGCATG
>CAUYUJ010021858.1:0-10000 GCA_963575745.1 Prorocentrum cordatum | reverse complement strand
ACTCAATACGGCCAGGCGGGTTAAAGCGACCAGCAAGCAAGCAAGCAAAATGCTGAGTACGAAACGCACATGAACACATAGCCACTATCACGTGGTATCGCAATACTTGCTGACTGCGACACGCCACGCTGTGGCCGAAGAAATTGTGTCCTGCCAGAGCGCCGGAAGGGCCTCCACACCCCCAGCTGCTTCGCAGGCGTGCCTGTAAACTTCCAGGGACCACGTTGCTCGTGGTCGCCCTCTCTTTCTCTTGGTGGGAGGGGGGAGGAGGAGGGAGGAAAAGGGCTGGAACATTGCGCAACGCACAGCGTCGTCATGCGGCTTTCTGGCGATTTGACAAAGAAAAAGAAACTGTCTACGGAGGAGCGTGCTGCTAAGCGGGCGGGCGCCAGCCCGTTGAAGCAAGGTTTCGTTTGAGATTATGTTGCTGTACGAGTGGGGAAATGCGCAACAACTTGCGCAGGCATCGCGCCTGGAATGCGTCCAAACGACACATTTCGTGCCTGTTAAGATACGAAGTGTGCACACAGCTGCAGTACAACAGCTTACATAAAACGCAAGACTCAAACATCTGAATCTTCTTCCGCTGCGTGAGAGTCGAATGGCTCCATACTCTGGCCAATGTGTCGAAGTCTGCGCCTGCAGCTCATAGGCGTCGCAGCAACTCTGAACCTATTTTCCCATCGTCGCTAATCAAATTACCTAAATAAACTATACTTCCCTTCTGTGGGAGTGGGGTGCCGTCCAGCTGGAGAATGCATACGTCGGCTCCTACAGCCAAGGCTGCCAGCTTGCGCCAACGAAGCTGTAAACCGTTGTTTTGCCCCATACGTTGTACTGCATGCATGTGCGCACCGGCTGATTCGCCGGAGGTGGCTAGCAAAAGTGTGTCGTCTGCGTATACAAGCTCGTTCGCATACATGGTCTTATTCAGATAAGGATCCGCCTCTCTTTTTGCATCGCGCAGCAATGTGGTCATCAATATTGCGAACAAGAATGCAGAGAGTGGATGACCCTGACTGATGCCGATCGCTTGTGGATGCTCTTCCGATGTTTTGCCAGCGTCGCGGACATAAGAAGTACGATTTGTGTATATGGCGCGCACAACTTGTATGAAGTGGGTGGGAACGCCGAACCGTTCCAACGAGAGGCAAAACGCATCGGGCGACACACTGTCAAATGCTTTGGCCCAGTCCAAAGCCAGAAAACTAGGCGCCCGCTTTTTTCTGCCCAAGTGCGTTCGAGCAAACGCCGAACGAGGAAGATCGCGTCCGCTGTTCCGTGCTTGCTCTTGAAACCGGACTGGGTGCTCCAAACTGTTTGTTCAGCACCAGTTGCCTTCAGACGATTCAAAAGAATTCTCGCGAACATCTTATACCCAATCGAAGCCAAGCTAATTGGGCGATACTTTTTCACTGTTTGCAACGTCACCTTCCTTGAAGGCAGGGGCCCCTGGAGTGCAAATCGATTTCCAGAACTCGCCTGGAACTCCGTCTGCGCCCGCGGCCTTTCCCCTCTTCAGTTTGGCAGCCGCTGCCAACACCACGTCTTCGGTGATGGGATCAAACGACACAGGTAATGTAGGACCCAAGCTGTCTGTGAATTCGGCGACTGTCGTCGGCCGAACAGCCCATTGAACTTGGGCGAGACACTGTGCCAGAGTGTCGGCGCGCTGGTCCGAGTCCACGATTTCTCCGCTCGAGTTCGCGAGCCGGCCTTGCTTCGAGGCTGCGCCTTTCTGGAGCTGCCAGATCGGCGCCCACTCCCCCGTTTCGAGGCTGCTCTCCAACCACTGCGACCTATTTGATTTCACAGATGCCCGGAGCTGCCTGGCGAGCTCGCACTCCTCCTCATGCGACCCCTGCTCGCGAGCGGCGTTGCGCTTTTCGATGAGCGCACGGGTGCCCGACGAGATCCAAGGCCTCCTGGGCAGCTTCGTCTCAGGAAGAACGCGGTCGGCGGCGAAGGAGAATGCTTGCATCACCCGTTCATTTCAATGCTGGGCAGACTCGACGACGGCATCGTCGCCCTCCGAGCCCATCTGCTCGCAAAAGGCTTCGGCAAATGAGTTCTCAACCCTCGGGCCCCGCAGAACAGAATGGCCTTTCCGCTCCTTGCCGGCCCTCGGCTCTGCCCGGCGGATGTCGATCAGGACGCGGACGTGCACAAGGAGTGGTGCGATGCCAACGCTGCGGCGCGGTCGCTCCAGGCGTTGCACCGAGCATTTCCACTACGAGCTGCTGAGAAATAAATCAGGTTTGCCGAAATGCTGCTCTGTGGGAGGGTCCGCCCGAGATGAGCCAATGTCGTAATAAGTGGCCCGTCTCTCCGCCGGCTCGTCGAGCAGCGTGTTTGCAACAGCGAGGCCCCGAGGAGTACATAGCTCGACCAGAAGAGAGCGATTCGATGATGGGTTATGCTGCGCACGAGGGTTGCCGAATACGTGTGCGCCCACAACTTCTTCCTCTCCAGGGCGCCGTACATGAAGCCTCGCGTTGAAATCGCCACACACCAGAACAGGCATATGACAAGATAACGACCCAAGACATGTGTTCAACTTTTGAAAGAAAATGTGCCTCTCCAACGGCGGTTTCCCGCTATGGGGGGCGTAATCACTGCACATAACAATATTACCACCAACCACTCTCAACTTTAATGTCGCCATTCTCGAAGAGGCCTGCCGGAAACCGATGACGCTTCGGCGCAACCTGGGTGATATCAGAAACCCCACGCCTGCCGTCTCGTTGGCGTCGGCGGCGGACGCCCCCGAAAAGATCAACAGGAAGCCTTCCTCGGTGAAGGTGTACTCCGATTTCGGCTTGTGTGTCTTCTTGAGGGAAAGCAAATCAATCCCGTGTGATGTCATGTGCACCTGGAGCTCGGCAAGCTTGGCCTCAGTGAAACCCTCCTCGTTCCACGTCCCCAGTTTCAGACTGGCGCCAGCAACTGATCGCCGCCCTCCTCGGAAAAAATCTGCATCGATGCCAGTGTTAATTTTCGCCCCGGGCGCGTCCGCAGTGCCTTCGCCAGCGGGCGGTGCGCCAGAGCGGTGTTGAATCCATCGATGTGGGTTTCTACATGCAGTAGTTCCGACTGCGGTTGAAACTGTGGGTGAAATTGTACTCAAGTGCTGTGTCTCCTAATGGAGTGGCTTCCCCTTGGAGCCACCTTTCGCCTGCCCCTTCATGCCCGCCGTCGCCCTGGAGACGATGTCCGTGCTTCTCTTGGCCAGGTCTTTGATCTTCGGATGCTCGTGGAGTGCAGCCCATGTGGCCCACTCCCCCTGCCACTCGTAGAGCACCTTTTCGGTCAGGACGCTCGCCGTCAGCGCGTGCTCTCCACCCACCGTGACCACGTATGGCGCCTCGTCTGTGATCGAGATCGTGTAGGGTACCGCCCAGTCCGTCTCCAGGAGTCGCTTGAGGCCAAAGCAAAAGTTTCGCGCTGCTCTCTCAGTGGCAGGGCGGTCCTGACTCGCCCAGATATGCTTGTCTCCACTCCTAAACCCAGCTCCCCGGAGAAGCTCAACCGCCCGATCTCGATCCGAGGGGGTGCCGAACTCCGCGAAGGCGATGCCAGCACAGGCGCCCTTCCCATAAGCCTTCACGGGGGGATATGCCCCCCAAAGAGACCAGCTTCTCCTCCAGCCACTTCGACGCCTGAGAGAGGTTCGGGATCCCATCCAAATTACCGACCACGGCCGTGATCATGCGCTTGTTTGTGGTTGTCTGTTGCTGCGTGCCTGCGTGCCCAACTCCCCAGGCAGGTTCCTGTTTCATGAGGTCCGAGACGCACTCCTTGATCATGGTCTCGATGTCTCCAGTCGAGGGGGGCGCATTCTTCGACAACTCCTTTGACAAGTGCTCCAACTTGTCCACGCAGATCTCGGTGGTCATCATGCTCGCTTCGACGTTCGAAAGACGGCTCGAGAGTGTCTCGCCCATCGTGGTCACCTTGAGGTCCAGCTTCTCAAAATCCTTTCGGAGACGCTCCACAATCGAGGTCATGGGAGCCAGCTGTTCTGTCAAATGCTCCTTCAGGAGGGCCGCGATTCCTACCATGGTCACTGGCTCAGCTCCTGGCCTGGACGTGGCGGCAGCGTCAAAGTCAGGCTGCCGGAAGGGAGGGCCGCTCCCCTCGATCGTCTCCTCCCCGCCCGCTGGCTCGGGGGTGGATAGATCTCCTACCCTGACACGTCGATTAGTGAATTGGCCGTTTTCGGTTCGCGAGAGGGCGTCGCGGTCGTCATTCTTGCGGGTCCAGGTCCGTCGGTTTCGGTCCCAGGCCGTTTTCACTAAGGGGAGGTCTACTAAAGGGAGGTTTGTCCACCGCCGACTGGCATCTGCATGTAGCCAGCTCCCCCTCCTCTCGCTCTCCTCCTTTCTCTCCCTCATTGCCCCGGCAGGGGTGCGAAGGGTGGGTCCGGGCCACGGCGCGACCCGCGCTGTCTCGTCCCCCCACGGCAGCCTCTCCCACGGACTGCTTGTTGGCAGGTCGCGAATTGGGGCTTCATATGGCCAGGCGGCTTCTCCTCCTCCTCCTCCTCCTCCTCCTCCTCCTTCTCCTCCTCCTCCTCCCTCCTCCTCCTCCTCCTCCTCCTCCTCCTCCTCCTCCTCCTCCTCCTCCTCCTCCTCCTCCTCCTCCTCCTCCCTCAACATGGCCATTCCGATGAAAACAGTTACGTGGTCCAAACGGCCATGCGGCTTGAAGCGGACCTCCGTGCCTAAGCGGCCAGGTGGGTTCAACCGCCCAGGCGGGTCGAAAAGGCCTGGCGGGTTGAAATGATCAGGCGGATTAAAACGGCCAGGCGGGCTCAAACGGCCAAGCGGGTTGAACCTCCAGGCGGGTTCATATTGGCCACGCGGGTTTAAACGGCCAGGATAGTTAAAATGGCCAGACGGGTTAACACGGCCAGGCGGGTTAAGGCGCATTGAAACGGCCAGGCGGGTTGAAACGGCCAGGCGGTTTGAAACGGCCAGGCGCTTTACAGTGGCCAGGCGTGCTAAAACGGCCAGGTGGGTGTTAAGGTGGCCAGGCGGGATGAAACTACCAGGCGCAGTAAAACGGACAGGCATGTTAAAACGGCCAAAGAGGTCCAAACGTGCAGGCGAGTTAAAACGGTCAGGCTGGTTAAAAGTACCTGGCGCATTAAAACAGTTGGGCAGGACAACACAGTTAAGCCGTCAGGCATGTTCAAACCGGCCAGGTGGGTTGACACGGCCAGGCGGGCTAGAACGGTCAGGCGGGCTACAGCGGCTAGGTGGTCAGATCGGCCAGGCAGGTTAAAACAGCCAGGCTGGTCAAACTGGCCAAGCGGGGTAAACGGCCATGCAGGTTGAAGCGACTGGGCGGGTTAAAACGGGCAGGCGAGTAAAAACGGCCAAGCGAGTGAAACGGCCAGGCGAGTCAAAACGGCCAGGCGGGTTGAAGCGGCCAGGGACCGAAACGGCCAAGGATGCCAGCGTGGCCAGGCGGATTGAAATGGCCATGCCGATGAAATCAGTCACGCGGTCTAAATTTCTTTGAGGTTTGAAGCCGATATCTGGGTCTAAACGGCCAGGTGGGTTCAAGCGCCATGGCGGGTTGTAGAGGCCCGGCGGATGAAATGGCCAGGCAGGTTAAAACAATTTGGCATGTTAGAACGGCCAGGCAGGTCAAAACGAGTTAACACGGCAGGTCAAAACGCTTGGTAGGTCAAAACGAGTTAACACGGCCAGACAGGTTGAAATGGCCAGGTGGATTGAACCGGCGAGGCGTCATAGAACGGCCAGGCGGGTTACAATGGCTAGGCGTGTTACAATGGCCAAGCGGGTGGAAACGGCCCAGCGGGTCAAAATGGTCCGGCGCGTTAAACGGGCCAGGCGGTAGTCAGTCCAATCCAAACGGTCCAAGAGCGTTTTCGAGATTACCAGAAAGGGAGATTCCGTTGGGGACAGCCTAAAACACATGATCTATCTACAGCGTCGCATGTTTGAGCGGATGTTGAAATTCATTTTGGAGGCCTCAAGATTGCCCAAGAGTGCCCAAAGACAGCTCGAGAGTCTCCCAAGGCGGCCAAAGAGGGCTCCAAGCCCCCCCAAAGGATGCGACAAGGGCGAGGGGAAGAGAGGACATTAGAGGAGGAAGAACGGACAAGCCAGCGACCTCGCGCCAGCCATGATAGAGTCAGTTGCGCTTTCCATTCTCGTGCCAAGCAGGTTTAGTATCCTTCGGCCCATCCCGGCAGCGCGCCTATGTCGTAGGTCAGAGGCCTCTTGGATGCCTGTCGGGATCTCTTGGGAGGCCTCTCTGTAGCCTTTTGGATGCGATTTTGGGGGTGTCTTGGGGCCTCTCGGGGCATCATGGGCTTCTGGGGCCTGAATTGGGCATCTTGGGGGCCTCCTTGGGCTTCTGGGGGGCCCCTTTAGGGCCTGCTGGCGATCTCGGAGTCACTGATGCCATCTCGTTTCTCTTGCTCTACTTACCAAGTTCCTGAGCAAACGGAACACAGGACCATATTCTACGGACTGGATCACGCGGATCACAGGCCACACCCAGGGTGTTCTCTTCTCGTCGTCGACGGCGCACATGGTTGGTAGTGGCCATGTCGACGACGATGGCAATTGAAATCCATCCATATGCCCCAGGTCCAGCACTGTAACTGGGTGATGCGAGTATCGCCTCCCCTCTCGGCAAAACCACATCGCTTATCGCCCCTGGGAGTGATATTCCGTCCCTGGAGCCCTCAGTGCGGTATCCCATCAAGATCTTGATATATTGCACGAGACCTCGAATCGCTTCCTAAAAGTTGTGAGAAGGAAACGCTCGCCACGCTTGTCACATCTCATCTACAAAGTAACTCCTACAACTGTTGCCGAGAATGGGAGCGGGGAGCTAAGGCGTGCAATAGTTTTCGAGTGTGTCCAATGTGTTCTGATGGCGTTATATAGTATTTTATGCTGCCTCAGGGCTGTCCCTTTGAGGCCTCTTTTTTCACCGTCCTACTCATCTAACTCTCACTGCCGCCCCCCTCTTCCCCTGCGGAATGATTTGATTACTTGACTCGTCGTGGTGCTAACGATGTCGCTCGGCGCCGCCCCTCCTCGGGAGTGACCTACTACATCTTGAGTGGTACGGGTAACGGGGGGATGGAGGATCGCACCCCGTGGTGATCGGGGCGGGCAGACCGACGCAAGGAGAGACGACGCGCAAAGACTCCCCCTGAGGCGCGCGCACTCGCTCGCCGGCGAGAGGGTGTTAATGGCGTGCAGTGGAGGCCCTTGCCAAGAAGCACCCTGCTTGCCACCAGGGTGCCCTGGGCTTCTTGGTTTTCGATGGTTTCGCGATGGAAAGCGTGACGTTCCCACACCAAAAATCAATGGACATCCTGGGGTCTGAGGGTTTGGTTCCTCGTGGAAGGCTTCTTGTGGACTGGCCTCCACTGTACCCCGGTCCCGAAGAAGAGCTTGACGACAGGTGCCATGGGTTTCCGGAAACGCTTCGGGGTCGCCATCGGAGTCTGCATGGGACTGCTCGGTCATTGGGGCCATCTTCTCGCAACGGCGCATCCTCCCTTCGGCAGCGGCCCCGTCACGAACCAATCTTGAATGGGGCAGGGGGGGTTGCTAGATTTAGGTCGGGCATATCCCCCTACAGGCGGATTTTCGACGAAAAGATCAAAAAGCTCAGACAAACACTAGAGAAAACCCAAATCAGTGGATGGTTTTCGCTGAGGAGATCGACCAGGAACCCGGGAGCCCGGGAACCCAGAACCCACTGAATTCGGCCCCGAACCAATAACCGCGAACCCGGGAACCTGGAACCGGGAACCCGGGAACCCAGCTTGCTACCAGAATTCGCGGGAAATTTTCGCTAAATCTTTCAACTTCCGCCAGGACCCCTCTTCAACAAAAAATAGAAAAATCGTCTCCAGACATTTTTTTTTTATTATAAAAAAAAAATTGCATATTCTCCCTGTAGGGACAGGCCCGACTTACTGCTAGATCGATGCGCCAAGTTTTTTGTTCAGGAGGGTTGTGCACCGGTCCTTGCTGTTCTCCCTGTATTGGCCCTGCTTGTTCGTCGTCTTTCTGCGCCTCGCTGCTGCTTCTGCTCGTGCTCCCATTGTCCTTCTCTCCCCCATCCTTCCTCGGGCGGACCTTCCGTCCAGGGTCGTTGAACACGGGCTTGCCGACGCCAGAAACTCGAGTCGGGTTTTCAGTCCTGGGTCGGCTTTCCGTTAGAATTCGAGTTCGCCAGAGTTCGGGTGCGCCGACGCTCCTGGGAATGCTTTGCGTGAATTTCGACGGTCCAGTTTTTGTGGGATGTTCTCTGCGGGAGTTCGCGGCTACTCTTGTCATCTTTCTGACGGCGCCGTCGGGCCAACCCCAGTACCTTGAACCCGAGTCCTGCGTCCCCCCAGCAGGAGACTGTTCTTGAAGGGTCCGGCGATGACCCAGGTCTTCGTGCCCGCCCGCCCCCCCCCCCTCCCCCCGGATACCCTGACCTGGTCGGTTGCGCAGGTCCGCAGGGGGTGCGCAGGATTGGTGCGCGCTGGCGTCCGTGGGGCTGCCCAAAGCGTAGAGGCTAGGTTGTCGGCGGGCCACCCACTCCCATTCCAGATATCCCAGGTTATCGCCGAAGGATTCCAGAACGGTCTGCTGGTGCACGCGTGGCCGCTTCGATCCGCTGCCGTCTCTGGCTCCGACAAGGGGGCAGCTTCGTACGGCCACCGCTCCTGCCTCTCCCTTCCTTCCTGCCCCCCTGGCCACTTCGGGGTCTCCGCTCTACTCCGCTCCACTTCACTCCACTCCACTCCATGCCACTTCTTTTCGGACTGAGCTATGACGAGGATCAAACCCGTTCCTGAGCGTACCATCACGCTTTTAGAGCGTCCCGGAACGCTCTGAGAAGGCCGGCTGCACCCGATACATCCTCCGGAGCCGCCGGATCTCAGATGTTCTCGATTTACCCTCACCCGCTTCTACCCTCGCGTCTTGGCTTCGTCTAGACCCGCAACGGGCCCCATCGGCAACACCCCAACATACTTATACTATATGTGCGTCGCCCCTCCAGGGGCGACGCGCGCACCGAGAAATCTTATAGTATATGCGTCGTGGCGGGCGCTTTCTGGCCACACCGCTCGGGAAACGATATGTCCGGGTCGGACGCCTTTGTGCATCCCACCCCACGCCACGCCACGCCACGCCACGCCTTGCCACGCCGCTACTTTTCCCCCAGGCCCTCTGGGAGCCCCCGGCGGGCGATGGGCGCTGCACGTGCGCCGCTCCTGGCCTGGCCCAGCCTGGGCCCGAAGCATCGGGGCGCCACGGGGCCTCCCGGGCCGAGCCCGGGGGGGAGCGTGCACCGAGCCCAGGCCCGGCATGGGCCTGGCCAGGAGCGGCGCATGTGCATGCAGTGGGAGGAGGAGGAGGAGGAGGAGGAGGAGGAGGAGGAGGAGGAGGAGGAGGAGGAGGAGCGAGGCGGAGGAGGAGGAGCGAGGCGGAGGCGGAGGCGGAGGCGGAGGCGGAGGAGGAGGAGGAGGAGGAGGAGGAGGAGGAGGAGGAGGAGGAGGAGGAGGAGGATGTGCCAATGAACACCCTGCCTGCCTCCAGGGTGCCCTGGGCTTCCTGGGTTTCGATGGTTCTGCTATGGGAAGCGTGACGTTCCCACAGCAACCATCAAGAGACGTTCTGGGGTCTCCGCCAACGCACAGCTTCTGAATGACCGCCTCCGCCCTCTTTCTGTGTTTGGCACGCTATGGGGGCGATGATTCCCCCGCAGCGCCAGGGCGCCCGCGCACAGACATGCACGCGAGAGCAATCGAGCACGCGCCTGGTCCGACAAGAGAGAGAGAGGGGGCGCCCCCTGCGCCACCATCCTTCATTGTCAACGGAAGCAGGTAGTGGTAACACTCCCAGTAGTAGTAGTGGTGGTAGTAGGTAGGGTAGGCGGATTTCTTGGATCCGCGCTGGGCCCACCCAGGGGCTCCTCGGGCGCCGCCCCTGGCGAGCTCCTCGCG